>JTDE01001156.1:165330-189165 GCA_014338405.1 Paragonimus skrjabini miyazakii
GAATCATTAAATCAACTCGTTTAATCACAATAGCCTGATATTTCTCTCAAAATGAGTGGCAGTCAACCTGCCGGAAGTGGAATTCTCAACCACCCCTTGATAGGTAAAAAGTACCCCTATGAACACAGAATTGAACCGTCGTGGGTAGTCTACACGCAAAAATGAAGGATCGTTCAGGAGACTATGCCATTTGCTCCTATACATATACACAGAATAGCGATGCGACGAGCCGACCCTAAATCACAACTGTGGCACCACTGTGCGGACACAAGTCACGAGGTAAACATAGATCATGCGAAATTGGTCGCACGGGCAAAGATGAAAGGGGAACGGCTTGTACTGAAGGCTCTCTATTCGCACAATTCGTTCAATCGACACGTAGATATAGACAGCCACTACGTCAGCATCGTTGACACTGGAACGAAAAACGAGAGAAGACAGACCACCAGGCGAACACGTTGATCGGCAGAACAGTCTTATTCCAACACATTTATTTGTTTGATAACGGATCCTAGTGTGGATTTGAAACGTCACAATAAATCGCTCACTACTCAGTGTGTCCCCTTCTTAAATACTTTATATATATACATATATGTCGGTTTACGGTAGACAGTGGATTCGAGTACAACATGGGAACTTTCTATAACACGCGTGGAGGAAGGCTGGATGTGAAGAATTTTTCTCATGCAAACGTTAATGTATTTGCCATTGTACTCAGACAACTGCGAGATAGCGACTAACTGGGTTCAGTAGCGTGAATATTGTCGTTGTTTGTGAAGTCATTTCACTTAATGACTGGACGCAGTGAAAGCCGTAGGGAAGCTGTCTTACTGATGACGCTCTACTTTTACATACAGCACGGTTGCTTGTTTGCAAGGTGTTAGCACCTTTATGCCGAATGTTTGAATACACACGAAGCTATTTTTAGTAGTTAGGTCCCTTCCCGACACCTTCTTCTTTCCCCCTCTCTCGCCGTACACGTTTCACTTTTTTCATGGTTGTGTGGCAGTTAAGCATCAGTGAGAACCACTGATGTACTGCTTTCGTTGAGGATGATGATGGTGATGATACGAAACTGGCCAAGTTGAGTCCGGGGTGAAACAAAAAATGTATAAACCAAATATCGAAGCCACATTTTATACTTAAACGTCCGACAGGCTTCGGAATCGAAGTGGTTCATTAGGGCAGCTGCAAGCAGTCATCACATAGGTGAAGACATTAGCGAGCTTCTTTTCCACAGGTAGGGTATGGCCGTCAAATTGCGGGCACGTCTCCATATACAACTCCGTCGACTGAATCAATGCTCCTGGGGAGAGATTTGTTTCGAAAACGCAACAAGCTGCTTTCCTCATGACACAGGGAAAACGGCCATATAAAACACGGTGAAAGGAAGTGAAACAACACAAAAACGAGACATGCCGAGTGATGCTTACCATTTTGATAGAGTGGCTACAAAGTGTCACATCAGAGTCCTCAAACTACACGGTAAGTCTAAAAGCACAGTATGACATACCTCAGATTCCACGGGAAAATTATTAGTTAACTCACCGACGCATGCTTGTTCCCGGCCCAGTGTGGCCATTCGAATGCAAAGACGTTTGTTAGCATCCAGGTGTTAACAAACGTGGATCGTCAGGGAGAGTACTCCCAACGTTTCCACACTTAATGTGTTCTCTGCCATGGATTTCGATGACCCGGATATACGCCTCGATGCTGGATTCGTTAGTACTTATTCGCAGAACTCGGAGTCCGCTGGGAACGACAACGATCTGACACCCAGGAATAAAATAACGGATGTTAAGGCATACATTGATCGACTCAATGGGCCTCTTATCCTGAACATTTGTGGTTAGGCAATACCAGATGTGGCACAGAATTTTAACCACAGGCGATCGTGTGAGCAGTTTCTTCGATTTGGTTTGTTTATAGTGTGACGCTACGCCTGTTCCCAGATTAATTTTCAAGTTATGTCAATAAAACGTTTTATACACCTCGAGAGACAAAGTTTCAGCTTTTTACGTGCGCACATCTTCAGTAAAGGCGGAATATTTAATTAAGTGTGTCTAGGTCACAAAATAATTAGTACAACCAAAGAAGTCAAGTACACGGTAAAGAAATCAGCCGCAGTCACTATCAATTGTGAAAACTGTCTATTGATCTAGTTTTGGGGTTAATTCAAGAATGAGAAGGTTCGGTTTGTGTAGGAAGCGAGCCAACTAGGGAATTACGGCAGAATATTGAGACCGAATGCATCCAAATGAACGTTTGTACATGGATATATGTGAAGATGTAGAAACACAAATAGAGAGATGCGAATGCAACTGATGCGTTGTGTCCGATGGGAAGTTTGCTGAATACTGTTTTGAAGTGAGCAAAAACAATACGCCCGATGGGGGGGGGCACGCAAACTCTAATAAAAACGAATAATCAAGTTGTGGGGAATAGAGAGAGAAAAGTTAAGCGCCTGATATAAAACGAAAGCTTTTGGACTTTGGTGGAAACACGAAATAACCATACCATGTTGTTACTCAAAGTAATCCCCAGATATTTAACAGAAAGCAATCGAGGTGAAGGTTCCTTATTTATTTAAAGGGAAGAGGAATGTGTTAGAAAGTTTCTCATATTGAATCTTATTTGTGAGCGAAAACAAAATGCCAACACATTTGAATGTGTTGGGAGACAAATTGCGAGACTCTGACCGACTTCCTTACACGGACAAACTGTCCAGCAGAACGGGAGAGAAAAATTTGGTTGGGTGCTCGTTGCCCAACATCACCGTTTATATAAGTTTATCTTAGTTTATCTTAGACTGCCTATTAGCTTCCGTCTATTTCCGCAAGCCTTGCTGTAAGGCCGATATTGTTCGCATCGTTAGTTTCTTACTCGACCAGTTTGAAATTTGAATTTTGTTTGTCTGTTTTTAACTAGTGATGGCCCATTCGAACGTGACTGGTTCTGTGTGCTATTCCTATTGGAGTTAATGGCTCATCTCTATTTGACGCTTATTTAATTTGATTCATGTTAATTGATCATAGTCCGTGTACTGTAACCGAAGTGATCGATCGAAATGTCTCCGCAGAGTACATCTTACGTAATTCTACTTGCATATTCTAAATTCATCCGGGGACATAACTGTTTTAAATATTACTACTAGAATGCAGTATGTATACGTAAGTGTAATCTGACATACTAGGGAAGACAAGTACGCATGTATGGAGCCTGAATTGAAGACGATATCAGCTAGCAAACTCACGGTCACCATTGAGATCACTGTCTACTCTTGGAAAACCTGTGATACGAAGATTGAGTGCTACCCGGCAAAGAACACATTATGCAGGCAAAGTTGAAAGCCCAAGCAATAGGGTCTGACACAAAGCAGTCGGTTTCAAGCAAGCTGGTTTCGCGATTTTCCACTCACCTAATAAGAGCCACAGCGTGACGTTGAAAACATTTGTGTAAACAACCGGATAAAGAAGTGTCGGCACGATTTTTCATCGAACACAAACAAGTCATCGAAAAGAAATTTCGATTCTACCAGCTTGTCTCTTGTTTCAGACATTTTCAAATACACAATGTATCTACAGTGAACGAAAAGCGGATCAACAGAGTTCGACGTGGAATACCAACCACATGGTGGAGGTTTTCACCTTAGTAGTTTAGAATGGCTCTTTCTACGCTTGGGCAGCGCGACAACATCCAGTAGATGTGACTCCAGTATGAAGCAGAACCAGCAAATGTACTGTTGTGCGAACACTGACAACTTTGTTTGAATTAAAAAAGCTAAGTTTTCTGACAGCATTTATTGCGGTCATGAGGTATACTGGGTCACTTGTGATGGATCAGATACAAAGAGATTGATCAAATCTACACGGTAAAAAATCTGTACCCGGAGCCACAACTGTACAACGTCGTCAACCGGCGCCGATACCTTTAGTCGGAGCGAACGAAAATACACACACGTATTAGCATGCTCTAATTTCTAAAAAGTCGGGAGATGAGGACTGACAGACATCGAAAAGAAGGTCAACACAATCTACAGATGTAGCTAGTTGTTTCAGTATTTAAGGATGCACACAGTTCAGACACACAAATTCTTACATATCTGACAGTGTGTGTGAACACGTATAACTCTCATTCCCGTTGCGATTACACACAAACAGTACATTTGTCAGAATACATTCACATACATATAAGCATTCCGCCAATGTCATGAACACCAAATGTTTGCCGCATAGTATTGACCTCTGTCATACAGATTAAATACGCCAGGCCTGAAAGCTAGAACTTGATTTCCCTTGACGTCCAAAAGTGAAGACCAGATTGTTCGGTTCAACAACCAAATGAAAGACTGGGTGATTCAACACAATGCAGAGCGCGTGGGACTTGATCTGCATAGAGTATTTTGATGTCTTAACCAGTCTGTCGTATGTCAGGTAACTAACTGGAACGATAAACGCGTTTTCGGTAAGAAGGCATGAAGACAAACCAAATTTATTAGTAATCAAGGTGATTAGACGATACGAATGTATTAACAATGTAGTTTGTTTAGATCAGCCGCTACTCCAAGCCGAGTTCTTCTACGTAGGTGAAAAAAACTGTCAAACCGCAAACAGTTTCCAACTAGCTGATTACAATGATAACAACAGGATTCACATTTCAAAAAGTCAAGCGGTATGCGGCTGGCACTTTAAAATGCAATCGGTAATGTTGACAGGTCGATAGCCAGGATCTACGAATCGACCTCAGATGGTCAGGTTAGACTGCTTGCGGCGACAACCAATTGCGTCATGACGTTCATTTTCAAACCGACATTTCACTGTGGTGGGCTACGCTGTCATTTGGATCAATCAAGCAGATATTTGTAGTACCAGTGACCCACAAGATAAAGTTGGTTCAGAACTCATTTTGAAAATTTCTGATAAGGATGACGCTGGTCACCGCAGTGAAGTTTGGGTGCAAGGGCGTCAGCATCATCGAACATTGCGTAGCCGCATCCGCTGAACGTCACTGAACCAACAAGTCATCAGTATATCCTACAGCAGCCAGATAACCAGCCTGAAAAATTACACATTCGCTAATTGTCATCATAATCAGAGACAGTAATGCATAAGCCGTTCGCACTGATGCATAATTGCCACCCAACAATGGAGAAAGGAGTAGGGTAAAGGTGGGGGAAAATAAGTGGACGGGAACCAACTACCAAAAGCAACTACATCTAAACTCAGATATTTAACTTGAAGGTGCTCATACCGTACAAACGAACAATCGAGCTGCAAGTGAAAGTAAGACGCAATCAATAAGAAAGCTTCCTTACGGTCTTCATTGCCGCACATTACTTATTGTACTTACTGTATAAACAACTAAGCCGAACAACGGAAGCATCTATGCCACCGAGCCGGAGTAGCTGTCATCTCCTCGATCACTTTCAGTCCCTGACTCTGTGAGTCGCGATGGACATAACTCGAAGGACAAACCTGACTAATAGTGGATAAGTGATTCGTAGCTATTCTCCCCATACCAAGTAACATTTATCTATTTCACACCCCTAGCCGGTCGACCGTGGCATTAAAGAGTGCATGGTGTGACAGACGATTAGATGGCATCCGTAGTGCATGACATACCAACGTAAGTCCGTGTATACATAAAGAGGGAGTGCTGGAACTCGCTTCACATTCACTACTAAATATCCGCTTCGAAAACGCAGTGTTGCTAACCCATTTTTTCACCCGATGGAAGCCAACGAACGTCTTTTGATATCGCCCTAAGCTATGGTGACTCACAAGCAGCGCGAAACACTGGACAAGTTGGTGATATGAGTTTGTCGGTAGGCGATGCGCTTTAACTCCCAATAGTACAAAATAGTAGTTCGACTAACAGGGTCTCGTGTCATCGCCCAACGTTATTGGTTGAGCGTTACAAACCGCGAATAATTTTGTCTCCCTGGATAGGTGATGGAGATGTGGCTGAAGCGATTACTAGTTGTAGCTCAGATATCACAGTTACATTCGTCAAGCTGCGTCACCCGTAGTGACGAGAGGACCTGAACTTTTTAATGTGCCTTCCGTCTCGAGGAGGGGCTGAGAAATCGAGCACATTCGAGAGGGAGATATTCGCTCGTTATCCGTCTTTGATAGTCGCTCGCATGTGGTGAAGTCACCCTGAGTGATACAAGAATGACAGATAACGGATATTTAAAGATAGCGACCTGAACACCGTCGCCCCAAACGCGATCTCTCGTGATCTACATCAAGGGATAAGGTGTGTTACGCATAAAATCGCGTCGCCTGACTGGTATGGTCCAACTCAGGTCGTCTAAAAAAGGCTACGCGACAGCAAGAAAATGACTTGATACTGAGGCAGGAAGCAAACAACGCTGAAGCTTGATTCTGTCGTTTCAAAATATTCCCCTGATTGGAGGCTAAACGAACCGGAACATCTATGCACTGGCAGACGTAGTATACAATCGTTATCAGTGGCAGTTTATCATACCTTGAATAAACAACCTCGTTTTCTACCTCTGTTTGTTCATGTTGCGTTGTCGTATGCCTACTCCAGCACTACGATTGTGCTGAACACGTGAGCGCCGTGACATCATTTTAGAAATAAGGTGAACGGGAAGATGTTTCATTGACCATGTGTATTTTTAGTATGTGTGAGTTGGATGATTTCAGACGAAAAAGTGCACTCTAATTCAGTCGAAGAATGTCGTGAAAACGATCGTTTATTTACAGTTTCACTACAGTGACCACTTTCTCCCTTTACAAACCATACTCATAAACGGCAGCTTTTCGTACATTTGCTGACCATAATGAAGTGTTTTCTTTTGGCAAAAGATAGGCGCGTTCGTTCGCACACTGACAACACATTGCGACACTTTTTATTTTAACTGTCACCCTTCCTATACTTTTGAGTCAAACAATGATCAATTGGGCGTTGCCGCTACTAATGTATACATTCCATTTCACGCTGACCTGTCTCGGGCGTACCATTAATTCACGCATACTTCACGAAGTGAGAGTTAGCAAATAACGTAAGCAGTAATAAGTGTAAGAAACATTAGAACGTAAAGATGACCATTTTTGGAACAGAACGCGCGAACGCCAAAACCTTCAACTCTACAGACAAGTCTACTTATACAGTTGGTATGATTCAAGTGTACCGTAAGCAGTGTTCGGTTATGCTCCAGCAGCTGATGAACACAAACTGCAATAAGTTGGTGATCATATAAGAATACGGACAGTGTTCCTCGTCATTAAGTACATTTAGTCACATTGATGTTACAGCATACGCGCGCATACATAGGTGCGTTTTTTTCAGAAAGACCGTTGACCAGAGTACTATATTTGAAAGTTCGACACAATCGGACAGGTTTGGTTGGAGTGGCGCAAAGTAACAGAGCAACAATGGACTGACAAACTAAAATCTCAACTCAGAAGTCGAGATAGTCCAAAATGAATCTGAAGAGCGGTAGAGGGGATTTTTTTAAACATTCGAACTGCCCTATTGGTTGTATGTCTCAGCCGTGTCAGACGAGGTCAAATAACGAATGACCGGCAAGTAATCACAGAAATGGCGTTTACTGTAGTAAAGTGCATGACAACAGTCGACCAGTGTTGTCAACCCATCATCCCAAAAGGTGTCATCTCTAAACCTGGAAATCGAAGGACCACTTCCTAGACAAACGGTGTACAAATCACTTGACTGGTCACCAACGATCACGAGACCGGGCAACAAAACGACAACTTGCCGCTCCATGAGTTAAGCTAATAAGGCAAAGGCTACAATGATCCCAAGAGTTTTCATCACATTGTGAACAACTAAGAGTAAATAACTGACTGTTTATGAACAGACACAATGCCTCTTACTAGATGTATGTAACATCAGGAGAATCATGGCAAAACAGTAGGGAGACGCCTTTCACGTAAGGGCGTCCAGTTGAGTGCTTTAAGATGACGGTGTTCCTGCTTTTTTATATTATCTAGTTTTGGGTCGCCACCTTCGGTTTCTGGATCATGCAAAGTGAACACCCCTAAAATCCGCTTGAAATTCAGTCGCTTACACAAACATCGAACAAATCTATCACCGAATTGCTAACTAGTCGAATTAGGAGTACAGATCACCGTCGAAGTTGAAGTCTTCTACCATAAAATGCAAACAAGACTTAGTACATGTTTAGGAAAGCGACAATGTGCAGAAAACTTAAACTATTTTACCGTTCTACAAAATCTGTGTGATACATGATCTTGTGTGTTGCGTTCAGATCCAGAATCATCTTGCAAAATAAGATGACACTAAAAAAGTGCAGAGCTGATTTACGAAGTGGACTACAGAACTTAGAGAGGTGGATCTTGAGGACACATACGCATCCTTTAGCTTTAAGAGGGGGACAAATTCATTGAAGTGAAAGCATCGCAAACTTAGAGCATATGAGGTGAAGATAGCATGGTCTGCATATCTTCGGCAGAGGGGCTAAGTAGGACAATGTCGTCCGCGTACTACAGATCGGTCAACCTAGCGCCAGGTAGAAACTCAACACCAAATGACCAGGCTAGTTTGTATGGAATGCGCTTTGCACCTTCAAAGTGCAAAGTGTTGCTTCAAGACTGGAGCACTTCGATTCCTACTTTCTTCATTACAGACTGTGGACAGTTTCACATACTTAGGTAGCACTATCTCGTCAGCCTGTAATATTGCTGACGAGATATCGGCGAGGATAGCAAAGGAACACTTTACGTTTGCCCAACTGCGTCATCTGTGGCGTCGAAAAGACGTCCGGTTGTCACTGAAAAGAAGGGTACATAATGCCTGTGTGCGTTCCATTTTGCTTTATGGTTCGGAAACGTGGCCTGTTCACAAAGAAGATATCAACAGGCTTGCGGTGTTTGACCATCGTTGTCCCCGCCAATTGGCCCATATTAAGTGGACTGATCGCGTGAGCAACGTGGCCGTTCGCCGACGCCTATTCCGGAACGCTCGGGATGCGCGATCAATTGGTCAATTAATCACGTTGCACAGCTTGCGATGTTTTGGCCACGTACTCCGTATGTCATCTGATCGTTCACCGTACCGGGCATTATATGTTGAGGCCACCAACAGTTGAGTAAAACTGCGTGGTGGTCAACCAACAACGTGGTCACGAAATATGAAGACCTTGACTGCACCATTGAGCAAAGTAGGCAGGTGTCGCCTACCTGGATAGGGTCCTCGTGATCACTCAAACCGCTGGTTAGAGACGCTATCCGAGATGGCAATGTGTCGCAGCCAATGGCATACCTGTATCCATGCCATTTCTAGTTCTCCCTCTTAGTCTTCTTTTAATAATTTTCAACCTTCTTAGTAACGGTTTCTTCTAGGATATTCCACGTCACAGTTGAGGTGAACGGTGGCCCGAGCCACAGTACCTTTTGGTCGGGCTCATGGCTGCTATGATGATGATGATGATGATGAAGTAACGATTAAAAAGTTCAGCATGAGAAAAACACATAGTTAATGTCTGCAAGAAGCGAACAACCGAATTAATTGTTGTCAACACGATGATCGAATTTAATAGTAGGTTTCAACGAAGTTTGGCAGGGTATTTTTAGATATAACAGCAGAGATTGAAACTGAAAATCGGTTATTCTCATTTTACTACCTTTTTTATTTATATATTGATGTTTCTATTTTAATGCACTGTTTCTATTTCTCATTCCATTTACGCTAACCCTTACTGCTTGTGTACCAATCTTCCTAAAAGGTGACAGTGTCCGTGCCGACAGCTTTGATGCAACTGAAAGCTCCCTTGTTCTGTGTATTTGTGTTTACTATTGAACTTTCAGTCTATGCCAGTTGGAAGTGTTGTGGCGATATTTAATGCAGTAGTGACCCTGTTGTGAAATCGATGAGTATGTCGTTCATTAGTGATCCTGTTATGCTGTGTTCTTCTTTCATTAACCAAGTAACATTCATGAAGGTAAAACGAAAACACGGTTAGGAATCGGCTGCGGTCTTTAGCAGGACTCGTCCGAATGACAATATATTGCAACAAAATAAAACGAAACGCTAATCTTTTACCGTTGTATCTCAGTAGAATCTAGCAGTCCCAAAGTGCAAGAAACTGGAGGCCCATTGGAAACTGCCGTATTTCATGTGAACTGAATAAGTAACGACACAGAGATTTCGCCCAATTACTTACCCGTGTGTAAAATACCTATAAATCACCTGCCGACAGCTACTCTTCCACTTACCTAGCCGACTTCAACGGCGGTATCGTTTACAATTAACACTAGTCCAGTTACTTATTTCGCTCAACAAATACTCCATTCTTAACAGCTTTTTGTATCACGATAACGCCTGTAGCCGACAGTGGAGATCAACTGCAAAGCGTACTAAAAATTATACAAAACGATAAGTGCGGTTATTGATACAGGTAGATGGGCATGGTATTATGATTTTTCGAGATCAAGTACAATCTTTAATCTACCTGACAAGATAACCACATAAGGCGGCAAACGTGCCACGATATGAGGGGGGAAAGCATTACGTAGGATAGGGAAGGAGGAAGACGTGTGGAGGGTTAAAAAAATAAAGTCACATCGAAGCACAAAGATTCGCCATTTCAGAAAACGGCTTGAACTTAAGGTGTCCATTCTCCTTCGGACTCCAGCCTGGAAGCCGGGAGAGCCCTACCGAAGCAAGCTTCAGTATGAGTGCTTTTATAACTCAAACCGAGTCATACGCTGACTATCATGCTGCCGCTTCTAACCAAACCCACCATACGCAAACAAGGCATGATGTGGCAGGCGATGAGATGGCATTCGTAAGATGTGAAAAAGCCAATGGAGCCTGTGAGACAAGTTCATTATGATGAGCAGTCGACAGTCTACTCGCCCAGAATACACGTCCATGAACTTCATCGCGACTAACGCAGTGTTCCCACACCATCATCATCACAACAGCCATGAGCCTGACCAAAAGGTACTGTGGCTTGGGCCGCCGCTCACCTCAAAAGTGACGTGGAATATCCTAGAAGAAACGTTACTGAATAGGATGAGAATTGATAAAAGACTAAGCGGAAAAACAAAAATTGGTATGAATGAAGGTACGCCACTGACTGCGGCACACTGTCAACTTAGATAGCATTTCCACCCAGTAACCCAATTTATCACAGGGACCTCAACCAGGCAGACGACACCTACACACTGTTAACCGGATCTTCAAATTTCGTGCCCAAGCTGTTGGCTGTCCACTACACACCGCCAATGTATCGGGGACACTGATGGGTAAAAACCTACACTCCGGGAACATCTTCATACAGATGGGCTAGGTTTCACAGTCGTATAATAAGACAACCTTTATAGTTGCAACAAACACCCGTCAATTCATGGAAATAATGGGATCATTATGTCAACACCGACAGCGTCAGATAGGAGACGTAATCCGAGTCTTAGGTTTAAGATTCGTGACCGCATTCGAAATTTCAATAACTCTCACAATAAATGAATTGATTAAGCAGCGCAAAAGACCGATCAAAACGAATGAGACAAGGCGCAGTGTCCTGCCTGTTTTCCAACGACACCCTGCACTCTAAGGGTGCGAAGATCATACCAAACTAAAGAACTGAATCCTCCGATCCGTTCTCGTCATTGTGGGCTACTCATGAACCCTCACAGATTAGGGCGATTTCATTTGCCCATTCTGTGTCTCGACTTCGGATGCTTGGGGGCATTTCCGCATTATTGCATTCGTAGTATATCAAAACACATTCTAGCACCATCATCCACTTGAGTGCACCTCTAAATAACTGTCGATTCAGAGTTCTCTCAGGGTTTCTGATGACGGCGAAGCTTAATCTCGTGGTCAAGCTGGAGTGGGAATCGCACTGAGTTCCAGAACAGAGCAATGCTTCCTCGATTGAATCCCAGTAAGCAGTCGCTTGTGCGCTGTCAGACTCACTACATCGGTGAAAGTCTGTCGACGCAAATCAGAAAGACATTGTGTATTCATTATATCGGTGTACGCTCCAACGGATAGCTGTTCGGATGCTACAAAGATGTGTTCTATAACGCCCTCGTCGACGTTCTGAGGCAAACTAAACACTCAGACATCATTATACTAGTGGGCGATTTTAATGCGCAGCTTGGTCGTCTTTCTCCAGAAGAGAAGCGACTAGGAGGTATGTTTGGTGTTCGGATACAACTCACCGATAATGGCGAAAGACTGCTGCAGCTGTGCGTATCTCACGGTTTCTGCATTTCGAGCACCGCATTCCAACACAGGGAGAAGCACTGTGTTACTTGGAGACATCCGTACACTTCTTAGCCGTGGACACAGTTGGATCACATAGCAATCAGTTACAAGTGGCGCCACTCTGTTAAAGATTGTCGCGCCTTTTGGAGCAACCACCTGTACTTGAACCATGCTGTTATGCGTGCCCGTTTTGTTTTGTCATTTGCCCAGAAGACACGCTCGTAAACGTAAAGTACTTAACTAACATTCGAGCGATGAGTATGAAGAACGCTTACCGGGAGACGGTGGTGAACAAGTTGCTCAATTCGCGTCAGGTGAGGGATCCTAGCGAACACTGGGAACAAATAGCCGCAGTTATGAAAGCATGCTGTGAACAGGTATGTTCCGAAGGAGCAATTCAGTTGGCAACTGTTGGCCGGCGGCATACATGACGCTGCTCCGAAATTTGGCGAAGGGTAAAAATATGATCTATACATCCCTGGCCAGGACGAAACCCTGCCTGTTCTTCTTCAATGTTTAACTCCCAAACTGCAGTGAGTCGACGGAGTATAATGGATGCCAGAACCCTAGAAATGACTGGGGTCAGACTAATCCCCCTATGGCTTTCGCAAGAGCTCCTGATACTTTCTTGAATATAGGAACTATTGTCGCGTGACCCCAGCACGGAGGGATGGTCTCGGTTGCAACGCTAGTTAATACGACCTCAAACTATCCCGACTGGTTGCAAAAGACTCAGCAATGAGGCACGACGAAAGTTCTTTGTATAGTGTCAATAGGGCATTATATATGAAATCAACACAGCAGCTGGTTTCATTGGCTTGGCTTCAGCCTTGACCGACGACTGTGTTGGTCACCCCATGACATGTTCCAGGGTTGTTGTTCGGTCCATGCATGTCCTGTCTGGTGCACTTGTTTGACCTTTCGGTGAGCGCCGTGATGCGCGTCCCAGCTGAGATCATTTTGTCTCGAGCCGTTCGTGATACCGATGAACTGCTGGGAAAGAATTCATGAGTTAGTAGAAGTTTCTTGACTTCATCAAAAGCTTCTTGGCATGTGGGTGACCACTCCCACTTTGTATTTTTAGTCAGCAGACTATTCAGAGGTTCTCGTAGGCGATGCATAGAAGGGAGAAATGAACTGTAATAACTTATCAATCCGAAAAACTACTTCAATTCAGGTATACCAGATGGCGGTGGCACTCGCACAATAGCCTGAGTATTAGCAGGATCCGGACGACGACCATTTTTATCAATAAAACCGAGATATTTAACTGATGTTAAATAGAACTCACATTTTTCTCTTTTTAATCGGAAACCATAGTCACGTATTCGGCTAATCACAGTGTTCAGACGGCAAAATAGTTCTTCTTTTGTAGGTCCTACGACGATGATATCGTCAAGGTATGCAGCAGCACCATCGACTCCACCTAACATGGTGTCCATGATTTGTTGGAAAATTGCTGGTGTTGTTTTCATTCCGAAAAGTAACCTGGAGTACTGGTAAAGTCCTCGATGTGTGTTGATCGACAGTAGTGTTCGTGATGATTCTGCTACTTCGATCTGAAGGTAGACATCGGATAGATCAAGCTGTGCGAAATATCTACCTGAGTTCATTTTGGCACAAATGTCTTCGGGTAGGGGCAAAGGATACTAGTGTGTATCAATGACGGCATTCATACCAGCTGAATAATCTGCACAGATACGCACCTTTCCATTTGGCTTCTGACCGACGACTATGGGGTCGGCCCAAGGGGAATAGTTTACCGGTTTAAGGACTACTGCGGCCTCTAGGCGCCTCAACTCGTCGTCTACGATGGACAAAATCGCATGCGGAATCGGTCTTCTTGGTCTAAATACTAGTTTGGTATCTGGGATTAGATGCAACACTGCCTGAGCCTGTGTGCAGCAGCCAAGGTCATCCCCAAAAACGGTAATGAATCTGCGATAGAGATCCTCGAGTGTACGGTCATGTGGTTGGGATAAGTTCCGTAATTCTAACACTTGAAAAGGAGTGGATTTAATAAGCTGGTCTATAGATCGATCTGATAAGTTCAAACTATCTATCCAGTCGATACCAAGAAATTTCAAATTGCAGTCTGTCAAGTACACGTTTCCAGAGCCGGTTCGGTTAGCGACTCTTAATTCACAGTTAAACTGACCAATCAGTCGAAGTTTGTTACCAGATGCAGTGCGCGCTGTTGGTTGGCATTAGTTTTGGTGATCCAATTTCGAGCCATGTACGAACGGATATGATAGTTATATTAGATGCTGTATCAAGCTGCAACTTGACAATTTTTTCGTTTGTCTGAACGTTGACATATTTCCTACACGCTGGTGAATGCAGCTGTGATGTGGCAAGTACGGTGATCGAGCGTGGCTTGTAACCGCGACTTCTACTCGATGATCGTGCACTCTAACGATGAAGCCTAGAGAGCCGTTGTGTTTTACAGTGGGTCTCTTTATGTCCTCGGTGATGACAGACAGAACACTGATGTTTCTTAAAAGGAAAGAACTTCACGTAGCGCCGGTCTCCGCACTGCCAACATGCTGATGACGGTTTGGTAGAGTTAGGAGCCTTGGTACTGTTGGACGATGTGTTGCATGTCTGAGCGACATTGAATGCATTGTTGGATACTGGACGCCCCAACATGGCCGTGTCATGTTTCAGATTAACCAGGCGTTGACATTCGTCAGCCAAATCTTGCAACGCTATATCAGGAGATTGTTCAAGCCTACTAAGCAACCTAGTTCTTATGTCAACAACAGCTTGTGACTGCAGTCCGCAGACGTAAATCAAGAAGTTAAACTGATTCTCCGTCATAGTAGATAACTTAAAACGTTCACATTCAAGATTAACTCTACCGGCATAAGTAATAAAATCTTCTCCCTCTCGCTTGGTTAACTTCATGCATCGATAACGGGCATTAAACAAAGAGGAACGCTCACCGAAAATTTCCGTCAATGTTCTGATTGTTTCATCAAAGGAGAGTTCCCGGCTATTTCTCGGTAGGATGAAATTGCAGTACCGTGTGTGTCCCGTCGTGCCAATTTTCCGAAGCAGTTATCGAACACGCCAAGCATCGTCTTTGTGTTTGAGTTCGATGTTGATGTAACGTTTGAACCACGAATCGAAGATTAACTCAGCATCAATGTCGTAGTTGAACTCCATGATAGTGCTGACAACTACATCGAGGGAATTAGACTCACTGGTTGATGTTGACGGTTAAACTGTAAGCCGCGTCAGGTCTTCCAGCAGTCCGGTTTGAGCTGCTTCGAACTGAGTCTGCTGGAATTGCAAAACAGATTTCAAGTCTTCAGAAGTTATTGTCATTTTTGCGTGGGTTCCGGTCGCCAAATCTGTTGTAAAGCTGGTTAACACGACCTCAAACTATCCCGACTGATTGCAAAAAGACTCAGCAATGAGGCACGACGAAAGTTCTTTGTATAGTGTCAATAGGGCAATATATATGAAATCAACACAGCAGCTGGCTTCATTGGCTTGGCTTCAGCCTTGACCGACGACTGTGTTGGTCACCCCATGACATGTTCCAGGGTTGTTGTTCGGTCCATGCATATGTCTTGTCTGGTGCACTTGTTTGACCTTTCGGTGAGCGCCGTGATGCGCGTCCCAGCTGAGATAATTTTGTCTCGAGCCGTTCGTGATAGTCTCCGTCATCCACACAAGTTGAAACAGCTGAGTCAAGGCCTCAACTAACACCTCTCCACCTTCTTTAAAAAGTACTGGCATTAGATAATCTGGACCAGCGGCCTTATGACGATTGAGAGTCGAGATGCAATTGTGAACCTCAGTCTCAGTGGGTGGTTCTAAATCTACCGTCCAGGGCATTACATGGGAAGTTTGTGGAGGCAGCACGGTAGAAGCAGCAGGCCAGCTAAACTGACCCTCAAAGTGTTCCACCAAACATTCCAACCTTCGGGATTTAGTATAGATTAGTGTGCCATCAGCCTCGCTGATAGCTTCACTGACAGACGATCGTATGGGACCAGTAACAGCGGTTTCCATTTCCTCAACGTTTTCTACCAACCAAGTCTCATGACCAGCCTTTAGACCATGTTACAGCTTCCTACGGATATCCCTTCTAGACTTATTATGTGAATTACCAGAAGGAACCTTCCGCCTGGCTTCTAACAACCCCAGAGATTTCTCTGAACTTATGTACCCCTGAGTCGCATGCTATAGCACCTGCATTCTGAATAGCCTGTGCGATTTGTGTCCAGCAGCTATTAGGATCTTCGGAGTGAATACAACTAAGGCAGCTTTCTAAGCTGGTTTGGTACTTATGCTTTACCGATGGTGAAGCCAGTTTCTCAACAGTCAGTCGTTGCTGTCGGTAGGGTCGTTGTCCAGCAAAAATACGAACAAAACGACAACATACCAATGCATTATCTGAGTCCAAGTACGTGCTCTAATAAGAACGAGAGAATTGAATGCAACCACGCCACCTGTAACCAACAGCTATGTGGTCTATCTGAGACCATGCCTGATTCGGAGAAGGCGGGCGCCAAGTATAGCAATGACGTGCACGATACCTAAAACTAGTGCTGGCTGAAATTAGTTTATAGTCAGTGCACAGTTGCAACAATCACTCGCCATTATCTGACCGATGTGACGCTATCTCAAACCTGCCACCTAAACGAGATTCGGCCTCACCAAGGCGACCGACCTGAGCATTCATATCTCCGGCCAGAATGACTATATCAGAGGCACGTGTCGACCGAAGGAGAGCGGCCAGATCCGGGTAAAACGTGTTTTTAACGTCGACATAATTACAGTCAGTGGGAGCGTAAGCAGACACAATGAATAAATTTCTGAAATTCTTGCGTCTAGAGATGGCCTTAACGGAACCTTCCAAGCGGACAGCACAAAGTCTATTGGTAACAGGAATCCAATCAATCAATGCGGCTGCGGCCGTCGAGCTAGGGACTATACACACTCCAGCCTGATCTGTAACAGCGGCTGTGGAGTCACCCGAAGTGTATAACCAGTATCGGGTAAGCATTGTGGGTGTTGTTAGTTCCATACGCTGACTACTGTCCTGGATTCTAGTTTCCGAGATACAGCAGACATCGACATGCAATGAGTCTAACGTTCGTGTAAGAGCGGCCTGTTGACCTATTTGTCTTAGAGTGCAAACGTTGAAGGCACCTACATTAATTCGCATTCTAGGTCTAAGCAAGGGACGAGGGAGGCCTGAAGCTAAATGGCAAGAGACGGAACTTACCGGCTCAGTGTTACCACGGTTAGCTACATCTGTTGTGGGACCTGTGGAGTAACTATCGGAAACAGAGTTCGGGAGGGGCCTGAGAACGAAATTTGATAGAACAGTGGGGGAAGGGTCAGCAGTAGCAGGTTTTCGCCTATCCACCCTGCTGTATGCAGCGGATAGGGCTACCCGGTTTATACTGCGAGGCGGCCGATGCAGTATGGAATTACTGGTGTTGTGACTATTCATGGTTGTGTGTGGGCTGAGGTGCTGCCAGGGCGCCTAGACCTAGAAAGGAGAACGATTAGGGTTCTCAACCAAAGCCTTTGGTTTAAAAGCCTATACCACAAGGCAGCGAGTGGGTGGCAGTGTACCAGAACTGGTACGTTTTCCGGAAGAAGATGCCGACCTCCTTCCAACCCCCAACCTGGAGGACCAGGAGACTGGTTTGTCAGACCTCTACCTATTGGCCTGCCTGGCATGAGTGACTCAATCGATGTGTTGGCCACACCGTCCAGTTTAGCCCAATAGGTCATCGAGATGCGCAAGCCGTCACACCGCGTCAAGGTCCAGTCTCGTTGTGACAACCTGACGCTGTGGCAATCTTACGTAGATGTATCATTTTAGAAGAGTTCTTGGCTACTGCAACAGTTATAACAACATGACACGAGGGGCAATCAAGCATTGCTTTGCCGCCCCATCAGTGACAGCCCAAAAGAAGTATTATACTTATTTGCGCCAACGAACGCGAGGAAAAACGGATATACTCAACGTTCCCAGAGGATGGAGAACCAGAGACAATGGAAGCGAAAGGACTCTAACTGCTCACTACGCTGAGGACTACCTCACCGAAGCAAACTCGACACGCCACTAACTACTAGAGTCCAAGAGAATACCGCAAAGAGGAGAAGGTCGCACAAGAACTGGAAGCTCTTAACTTCCAGAATTCTGCTTGTCCGAACGGTTCACATCTGAGTATCGAACGAGCCACCAGAACCAGCTAGGGTGTTTCAACCTGCCCAGACGACAGGGCCAACTCCGGCGAAATAAAAAAGTGCCCATCCGTTCTATCATGGCCATCATTTTCAACGTTGGGCCAAACTTGTAGGGACTATGGTTCGGGCAGCCGTTAGCTTCGATAACAGTACAAGAAGTGATAGAGTAATAAATAAATACTAACGTATAAAAAAGAAAGAGGGGAATAAACTAAATGAACAAAAGATGGTGCCACATGAAAAAGAAGCAAAAGAAGAGCCAACAACCCTCCGAATGCAGCCTAGCTACTAGCTTCGACACAGTGCCATATCCAAGAGCATTTCTAAACAGCGGTGTGGGTGGTCATGAATTCCCCAACTGGGCAACAGTGGACAATTGAGTGACCCTGAGATGCCACAAATGACGAAGGTTGGCAAAAGCTCTGCGTACTTTCTGTAGCATAGTACGTATATTGTCAGCGGTATTACAGCCAGATGAAATGACTATTCGGATAGACGAAGCGATCGACAGGTTGCAACAGTCTGCCAGGAATAACAAAGACGGGGTTAATACCCAATCAATTTTGTAGCAATAATACATTATGAAAGTACAGAGTGCACAGCATACAGACCAGCCATATCATTTGATCGATTCAGCAGGGTCTACGTGTTCTCTGCAGAAGAAGTAAGTAAACCAGTGTCGTCTGTATTCTCAATATCAGTTACCCTACTACCTGATAAAACCTCCACTACGGGATCCTCGAAACCTGAGTGCTCCCTTCCGAATATTGTTGGCCACACTGTTAAAGAGGAAGATCTAGCACTCATATAGAAAACCAGTTGAAGTGGAGAACGCTTAGGAGAGATGCAGATAAATGCGCATTCTTGACTCAGGGTCGGTACATAACGACTTCAACAAATCAGCATACTTCACCGGGAATTTTCTGCAATGGAAACAATTCCAGAGAGCACGTCGGACAACCGAACCAAAAGTAGTTTTTAGGTCCAAGAGAACTACTTCCGTTGGCCAAGAAAAAGAGCGTCGACGTCACAGTGTTTGTCGCGAACTAAAGGTATGATCCATGTCTTCGCGACCAGGCTGTAAAACCGCCAGTCTACCTCTTGTCCGATTACCTTTATTTCAGAAACCCCGCACTAAGACCTATAAACATTTTGGATGAAAAAAAAACAAGGTTAATTCGTCGGTCATCATTATAATCAATAAAGACAGTGATTAGCGCTGATGCATAAGTACAATGCGACGGTAAATAAAAGATCAAATTTGTGAATCCGATGTACTCCCCAAATTAGTAAAGAGCTCAAGGTACGGCTGCACAGAAGCATATAACCCTGGTTCTACCATGGACAGCGCACAGACATTGTGGTACTGGCTGAGGATTGTAACGCTTGGGCAGGCAGGCTGAGTACTAACGAGTGTGGCCCATACAGTACTCATCGACCAAACAACAGTGAACGTTTTTTTACAGCCCCGTAACGATAACTGTCTGTTTCTAGCAAGTACTCATTATCGACGTCCTAGATGCCAGTACGTCACCTGGCGACCCCAATCACCGAGTCAGTCGTGGACACAGACTGACCACATGGTCGATAGTTATTGTTGGTGTGGCTGTTTCCAAGACCGTAAATCAATGTAGAGCACTAGTGTGGGTTCCGACCATACACTGGTATCTTCCAGGTTCGATCTGTTTTGGTGGGAGGTCACTTCATTGTCGATCACAAATTAACGTATCTAAATTAGTAGGGATGCAGGCGCTTTATACTTACCAAAGCGTGTTTGTCACTAGTTTAGGGCTCCACCCTCCAGACGGCATTGGAGCACATTGGGCCCATATACGACATGCAACGCATAAGTGAGGTACTATCTCGTGTGGTACCACTGCCCGTTCAGCTGCCAACGACTAGGTCTCTATGCGATCACTCGAACCTTTTGACGCCCGCCGGAATATTTCATCCAGTAGCGAGTATAATTCGACACACATGGTTACTCGCCTGAAGCTCCGAAAGCAATTCTGAGAGGATGGTGAGGACTGGTGGACACAACGCGCTATCGAGATGGAACACGCCGCTGTTATCATCCGAGCAACTGATAGCAGGAAGCCAGGTGTGAGCGAAGTAATCTGTGAAGTCAGCGGTGAGCCTATTAATAACTCGCAACGACGCTTAAGATGCTGGGCTGAACACTCCCAACAGTAGCTCAACTGGTCAGCGCGCACTTGACTATGCCCTTGGGGTCTGCCTATGATTATTGGTCTGTTGACGTTTCTTCGCTCAGGAAACAGAAGGCTCATTGAAGACCAAATTCAAGAAACGTCACAGGGCAGCCGTCCTAAAAAAAAACTCCTGTCTACCCTCTTTATAGATGAAGACCCAACCATAGTCAAAAGACTTGCAGCTCCGCTCTGGAGAATGCGGACTGGTGAAGTCGTTCCAGGTGATTAGGGCTTGACTGACTTCATCCCCATCTGGTCGAAGCTGTTTATAGTCATTCCATTTGTCTGTCTAAGCGTAACGTGTGAGAAGCATTAGTACGGAGAACAAGATGACTATTGCCTTGACCGTAGCGGCACCGATCAAATCGTCACACTTTGCCAGACGCGTGAACACCGCCATTCAGGCGGGAGATCGACAGCCGTCTTTTTAGACATCGGAGGGGTGTTTGGTTCAGTCGACAGAGTTGCACTCTGGGGCTGTCTACCAAGGAAGGGTGTGTCCAAAACATCTTAACATCTTAGAGGAAAGTTGTCATCAGAACTCCGGATCTGGAGCTCGTGACAGATTATCACCACCCTTTAGCATCTCAAGTGGGGTGCAACAAGGTTGTCCAGTCTCCTCAATCCTATTCACATTGGCAATAGAAAGAGAGGCCAGAATGTGTTTTGATATAATGCGAATATAATAGTACGGAAATGCCCCCAGGCATCCGACCTCGAGACACAGAATGAGCAGACGAAGTCGCTCTAATTTGTGAGGGTTTATGAGGAGCTCATAACGACGAGAACAGATCGGAGGATTCAGTTCGTTAGTTTGGTATGATCATCGCACCCATAGAATGCAGGGTGCCGTTGGAAAGCAGGCAGGATACTGTGTTAATTAATCTCCCTGAGGATTAGTCGTCGGAGGTGATCGAAAAGTTAGTGAAGTGTTGGAAGCGCATCAATGCTAGTGGGATCACAAATTGCATAGCGAAAATTTGGATGACGTCCGTCAACTTATCCGGGCGTAGTCTCGGACTTTCAGTGAAAGATTAAGTGCATAATGCCATCGTATGAGTAGTCTTGGATTACGGTTGCGTAACCAAGCGCATTCACGAAGAGGATGTTTATGGAGTATCTGCTTTGGACCACTAGTGTCTCTGAAACATTACGACATGTGGTGAAGGCACCGTACCAGTAAGGATGAATCTTGATAAGTGTGTTCGAAAGGTGCTGAGTCTGTCATATATTTTGTAGGCTTCCTTAGTGTGGCCACATCTTACAAATGTCAACTGAATGTTTGCCACGCCCTGCCTTGTTTGTGAGCGGTGGATTAGCTTGACAGCGGCATCCTTGTGGCAAGCGAATGACATTCGTATGCAAACACAAACTGTTTTCTAGCTGGTACGACACGTTGGCCACCATGCACAATCCGCAATCACCTCGGGATTTTGTAATTTTCCGGCATACACGCTGTTATAACTTAATCTTGCTGAACACGAACGCAATTGACTTATACAAACAACGGTGAACGCTGTAGAGAATGCGACATGTTAGCCAGTCTCCTTTTCAATAAAACATGAAATTTATGAGTGGACACACTGAACATCCTTAAGTATAAGTGAACTGACAATAAGCGAACACCCTAACGGGAACGAAGACAACGGAAAACAAAACGAACAGAGAATGGGATGTCAAACTTTGAAAAATACGGGAAAATACCATGTGGAAGAAGTTCAACTATAATTGACGCTTGCTGTACACATCTGGCACACTGCTTAAGCAACCTGGAGATTTCACTGGCCTGCCTGCGGCATGATGTGTATAATAGTTCCAAAACTCAGTTGCATATCGTACCCAGGCTATTAAAAAATTCGCAAAATGTATGCTGTCCGATTGCTTTTCTGTTTGCCATGTGATGTTGTGGTGCGAACCCGAACCACTAACACTTCCGGTTTACTCGTTCGTCGACGGCCGGCCGGTCTATAGCTGATATGCGTGTCGGTGTCATTTGTAGCGCTATAAGAGACCTCTTCTATATTTTGTCAAATAAATATTCGGTCTATACACCCCGCGACCTTTTTGTATTTCGCGTCTGGCAAATTCGTACCTGGGTTAGCGACTCAGTGCGTTGTGCACTGAGAAGTAACGTTTTGCCAAATTTATCTGCACCCTTGCTTGAAAGCCTTACCGTCGACTTTTAATTTGAATGGCAACAACAATCAAACGAGTAACCGCGCATGTCTATCGATAGACGTGCGCGGTTACTCGTTTGAGATCTCCTGTTTGATGGATTTTTGGCACGGCGGAATGGTTTTTGGCTCCACGTAACTACCGGCCTACTAAAATTGAACGCGCTACTATCTTACACCAAATGTGGAATTATTTATCCAACATCATCCAAATCTACTATCTGGCACCGTCCTTTTGCGTGTGGCGACCACTTCAACTCAGCGGATCTCGGCTTGTCAGTGAGCTGCTCCATTTTTGTCAATACGTCGTTTTTTGTTTGTATACTCATTTATAGCATTCATCGATTACCGTCACAGCTTTTCTTTCGTGTCACCGTAATTTGTGGCTATTTTATCATTAATTGATTAGGCCACTGCAACTGTGTGCGTGCAGGGCAAACAACATATGGAAACGAACTTATGAAGAACGCTACAATTGATTGGTGGGCAAACATGCGATGATCAAGTATGGTATGGGGACTCGGAATTTCAACACAAGCACTCACGAAAACTGGAATGAACAAAACATACGGGTTGCTGCCCGCACACCAAGGTCAGAGTTCACGCGACCTTGAAATTGAGGTCAGTAATTCACGGGTTTCACGGGATTTATGCAAATAAAGAAAAGTCTCCGATTTGTTATTGGCCCGCTTCTGGGTGGCACGATTCAGCGATTCAGCGATTCAGCGATTGATACACGGGTTCGAGGCAGAGGCCCAAGGGTCTCGGATCCAGTCAGTTTTTCTTGTTCAATGTCAAGCGGGCGTCTGCTTATCTGAAAGACAGGGTGTAGCACCGCTCTTGGAGATTACATTAAATACCAAAATCAAAGTCAGATTGCTCACATGATAAAGATTTTTGAAAATGAGAGTCAAGTGCCATTTCAAAGCGTTGACTAGAATAGGAGCTAACGACCACAGGAGGAAGACTGTTCCAAAGGTTAATAACCCTGTAAGAAAAGAACT
>JTDE01001157.1:26003-37517 GCA_014338405.1 Paragonimus skrjabini miyazakii
GTTCTTCCAAACACGTCTTTCAAGAGGTCCGAATGAACTACTAGCCTTTGCCACACGAGCTCTCAACTCGTGGTCCACGGACAGATCGACCGTCAAATTGCTACTCAAGTAGCAAAAAACCGCGCAACTATCGACAACGGCTGCATTGATGCGAATTTGGGGTGAAGGTGCACAGACATCACCTCCGCCCGGAGAAGACTGAAAGAAAGAAAATGTCTTACCTGTGTTGATATCCGATTCAAACTTGGACGCCGCAGTCGCGAAAGTCGTGGCCAGTCGCCGTAGTTCGTCCTCCCTATGTGCAAACAGTGCGCTGTGATCTGCGAACAGAAACATGCGCATCGTTGAGGTATGTAACCGAGTTTGGGTTCAGCAGGCGCCCATCCGTCCTACACATGTAGTGGATCTAAACAATATACAAAATGCCGGTATGAAAACAAGATCAAAAAGGTGATAAAAATGGAAACGATCGACTCACAATAGTTCGTTAAAGTGCTTTGATTTAGTATTCCACTACATTAAATGCAGTATCCAACAGATAAAATCCGTCGAGTCTTTCCTAATTAATCTTGGAGGTCAACAACTGATGTAATTCCAATGACAGATAGATAAGGAACTTCGCCGCAATAGTCGCTTGATTTCGTTAGCTTCCAACTCTCAAAAATTCATTGTACCAGAGACCCGAACGCAGAGAGAATGTAAGGCTCGCGAACAGAGAAGTGAGTGAGTTGTATTTACTGATTATTGATTAGTTTGATTAAGTTGGATTAAACGTTCACTGTATATGTGAAGTTGAGGAAAGTGAAAAGTGTGAATAACAATCAGAATTATGAAATAGAAAATAGTGTACAAAACGTTACACATTCAACCTCAACGCCGTTCTCCTCAGAGTCCTCGAAAACAACATACACAACACACAACCCTGCTTCACGCTAGTGACAATATCAAAATCATCAGAAGTAGATCCACACGATTGCTCCTCCGCCCTCATGCCCACATGCAACACTATAATCAAGTTGACGAAATTACGTGGACATCCAAACTTACCAAGCACCGTCCACAATGCCTCGCGATTCACGGAATCGAACGCCTTGGTGAAGTCTACGAACAGGGCAGAACGGGGCTGGTTCCGTTACAAGCACTTCTCCTGAATCGATCGAGCAGTGAACACCAGATCGATCTTACTCTGACTCGCCTTGAATCCGCGTTGTTCCTCAGGAACATTGGCCTCCAATACATCCGTATTCAGCCAGTTCAGAAAGATTCTTGCAAGCATCTTGCCTGCGCAGCTCAACAAACTGATGCCCCGATAATTGTCGGGGCATTGCTTGTTACCCTTACCTTTAAACAAAGGTACTATCACGGCATCCTTTAAATCTCGTGGCATCAGCTGGAACAGTGCACGTTCCACCGCCAGCCCGTCATTCCTCAGGATCTCACCTGGCGATCCATCTTCACTTGCAGCCTTCCCGTTACGAAGTTGACCAATCGCTCTATGCAACTCTTGTAAATCCGGGGCGAGAATAAATGAAGGCTTGATCGCCTGTTGCCGCAGGCTGTTCACGATCACACAATCAGTGGTAGCAGGACGATTTACTAGGCTACCAAAGTGTTTGCGCCAGTCCTTCGAGATGTCCTCTGGCTGGGTGCACGAACAGTCGGTGTCCACGTGTACCAGTGCTTTAGTAGACTGGATCGATAGACCGAAGATCGCTTTGAGCGAATCGCAGAACTCCTCATGTTGTTGATGATTTGCGAAGACCTGCATCCGCTCACCCTGCTTCATCCACCAGTTGTCCTTGATTCCGCAAACACGCTCGGCCAGTTGACGGCGGATACTTCGAAACGTCGTCTTCTCCTCTTCATTGTCCGGGTCTACTGTGAAGGTAGCAAACGTGGCATTGTTCTCTTTTACCAGTTGAGCAATATGCACGTCGTTGTTGTCGAACCAGTCTTGACGTTTTGGCGTTTGAAATCGATCATCTCGGTGGCTGCTGCCATGATCCATTCCTTGATGAACTGTCACATACCCTCGAGGATAGTGGACACAGGAGAGTTGTACAGACGAATGGCAACTGCACGCTGGAAAGCAGTTTCCATCTCCAATCGTTTGACATCCAACTTCTGTCGTTGCCTGGATGATGTTCAATGAACAGGCTTGCAGACACGAATAAACAACTTGGTTCTAACCAGTCTATGGTCTGTGCTAAATTCAGCGCCGCACATCACTCGCATGATACGTATGTCACGAATGTTTCGCTGCCCCACAACCACGCAATCGGGCAAATGATGATGACCGCTTCGTCGTAATGTCGCTGGCATCCAGCTGTAATCGTGTGTTTGTGATAGCCAACTCGTGAGTAGCACACAAGTGGAACAGACGATCATCGTCCTCGTTGACTAAACCAGTGCCGTAGGGTTCGAGGACTCCCAGCCAGGCTACCGAGTCGCGCCCGACCCGAGCGTTCAAGTCACCCAGAATAAACAGTCGATCACTCACCGGTGCCGGCCGGATTGCGGCGTACAGCTGATCACAGAATTGTTCCTTTGTATCATCAGTATGATACAATGTTAAACCATAAACACTAACAAATGTGGCACACTCACCTCGACCGAGTCGCAGACTCACAGACAGCATTCGAGGGCTGATGCCTATCATCAAAGCGTTGATGTGGTCAGCGACTGCAAAACAGACACCATGCTCCCGAGCACCGTCTGCCGGATAACCTATCCAGTAGAAGGTGTACCCAGCACCTGCTTCCCGTAACTTACCTTGGTCCGCAAGGCTTGTCTCGCTCAAGGCTGCTACGTCGATCCCATAGCGACGCAGTTCCATCGTGATCAGTGCAGTGCGCCGTTCTGGTCGTCCTTTGGACCCGCATCGATCCATCAGCGTGCGTACATTCCATGCTCCAACACAGAGCATCTCCCGTCCCCTGGCCTGTTTGAGGCTGCTCTTTGGGCTACTGAAACTTGAGTGAGCATTATCTACTCGGGGATTAATATTGGTGGGACAGTATGAGGGTGAGTGATTGGTAGTAGCATATTTTCGCCTATCCACCCGGTTTATTTTGTGCGACGGCCGATGCATTATGGTATTTGGTTTTTGTTGTAAAGTCATGGTTTCTATGGGCTGAGGATACTGCCTGGACGCCCAGATCTAGACAGGAGAGCGGTTAGAGCCCTCAACCAGAGCCTTTCCTCCCAAAGCTTGTGCCGTAAGGCATGAACACATACAGTCGCAACAACATCGACCACCAACAACAACCAAATTGCAACAGTTATGCACAGGCTCAAGAGCTACGCATCTTTAAGTTCAACACGGTCAGAGAATACGAATATTATTATGGAGGCAAACAAGTCACAAACACATAAAGCCAGACCAAGCATGAACAAAAAACAAGTAGAATCAAAACACAAAACACTGAGATCATCCACAACGAGCGCATCTGCCATTTTTTCGGGCTGCTCCCGTTTGGTCAATCTGACAGGGCTGAACCTGCAAAGTCCTAGTCAACATACCTCGCTGGATCAAAACCATATACAAGCCTGACCACCACGCCAATGTATCGGAAAAGGTCAGACACCTACATGAGGGACGACCAACACTACGAGTTGTATAGCCGTTATGTTAGATCAGTCTCACAAGTCATTAACTGCACATGTCCGCCTGAATGTTATTTCGGTATGATTCAGTGTTGGATGCTGAAATGATTGCAGCAAGCAGCTTCATTGGTTTTAACTCTACTTTTATTCCACTAATGTTTACCTTAAACCAAAAAATCGTTCAGCACAATTTTTTGCTGACCAACACTAGGGCAAAAACGCACAAGCAAAAATCTTTCTCCCTTCTATGAAGACCTATGAGCCAATCACAAAACTGTTAGTTCCAGCCCCGTTTGCTTCTGCTGTCTAGACAGTTATCAGCCTCTTTATGGAAAAGCATGCAAAATGACTACCAACACCTTGTGATGTAAACGGTTGAAACTTTAAGCTCTTTTATGCATGTGGAATGCATCGCGATGTTAAAGCCAAAATTTAGGATTATAGGGAGGTGGATGAATAGTTGACGTAAAAGCAAACCAGAATATAGATTGAACCACAATTTTTAACCCTACTAAATAACTTGCATCTAGTTCCGAACACAGGGTATGGCACCTGTTTGATTTCTAACCAAAAATGAAACCCTTGCTGTTGATTCGAGTCTGCTGTCCGAGGATTTTATACCATTTTGCAAAGTATTTAAAGCGTTCATTGCACTGTTTCGGTACTTCCCGTAAACCATTCGGCAATCATGTTGTGCCACATCACATCACAAAGTGCAAAACTTGCAACCGAAATTCCGTCTGAAACAACTCAACCTCTTTGGCTGAAATTTTATGGATGCATTTCTTCATCCACAACCACATGCCGGTACAAGTGTTGACAGCCCAGAAAGCGGAAGGCGTAAGGATCCTTTGCCTTGAAAATCGACATATGAAGTGTACGTTTCAACATGACCGAAAACGAACACACTTATTTGCATATAACATCGATCCAAGGACGTAACGGTTACCCGGGTTTTCAGCGACCAGTTCACATGTGGAAAAAAACTATTTAATGCCAAACTCCATTCCAATTTTTTTTCTCGTACTTTTCCCAGTATCCCAAATTCATGATATTGTGCGGCTGCTGAGTAGTGGTGTGAGTAGTATATTGCGATCGGTCGTCCTCACTACACTAGTTGATCGAGGTTTGTGAAGACAAGGCAGGATCATGTGAGGTTATGATGGTGGATGACGACTAAGGTCATGTGGTTTGGATTGGGTTGAGGTGGCGGTGTCGAAATGTGAAAGCCTGTCATCAGTCGAGCCAACAATAACTGACTGGTTCAAGTGCATGTGACCACATCACCCCATTAATTGCTAGTAGATGCAGCCTAATCTTGCTAATTTCTTATAAGTGCGATGAAGGTTAACTGATGTGCTGGGGAAACACTGACCGACTACCGTCAAACCAACGTTCTGTTTAAGGTAGCGAACGGACAACTAGACTTTTAGCAATACGTTCCCCAGTTGAACCTAAATATGGATAGAGACGGTCAGCATTTTTTGGATGCAAAGACCATGGAATCTGGAGAGCTCAGTTCTCCTTTGGAGGACGCCGCACACTTGTGTATGTATTATTGTAGCGATGGCTCTTCCGGTCGCCCACACTGTCCCCGATCCGTTCGTTGTGGGCTCTTAGATTTGCTTTGTCGCCTCGTTAAGGTATTCCCCCGAGAGTTGGAATACTCGCACCTCCGGTTTGGTAATTCACTACATTATGAATGAATATGTAAACACTCGAAATGATCACAAGTTTTTGATTGGAGTGAATAAGAAGGAGATCCCGGTTAATATCCTATTGCAGTGATTGTGCAAATCAACAGTTACTTAAACCAGCTTGTGGTACTGATTTCGAATATGATTATTTACTTGTCTGCTTTGAAGTTAATGGAGAGTTGGTCAACGTTTTAAAATTGTAACCACGAGGGACGGAGTGTAACTTCCAGTCCGGATGAGCAGATGCGAATGGTAACATTGGATCTCTAGTCTGCTGATTTTTACAAAGCAGACAAGCCGGACAACTCAAATGGGTACCAGAACCATGGTAAAATCAGAGCAGTGTTCAATCTGCAGTCATTCAGTTTAATCTTGAAAACACTAAATATCCCGAATAGATAACGTAGGCAAAAGATGGAACTAAATATTATTTGTCTGAGGTAGGGTATATTTAGGACTTTTAAGTTTGCATCGTTTACTCGACATTAGTGTTGCTGACTCAGTACACGGAACTTTTGACGTTTCGCACAACCACACTGGCTTTAACTTTGAATATTATATGGTTGTATTTGTATACCATAAAAAGTTTACCATGCGATTTTTACTATAATGTGAAAAGAATTCTTTTAGCAGAAAGATAAGTGTTCACCGAAAAGGTGATAAAAAAGTGGAGGACTTGGAATAAGCTGGTTGCTAAAAGTAGAACATTTTCTGTTAGCCAGTACAAACCAACTATTGTTATTTTTCGATAACATTGGCGAATGCAATAGGTGAAAAAATATCTGATAGCAATCTAAAAATTGTCCGCAAAAATACGCAACCTTGATCACTTCTAACACTATACCATTAGTGACGTTGTCGAGTCTCATGTTTCAGGACAGAGGTTGTTCGATTATAATGATACAACTGTATGATCGGCAACAAATTGTGTGAAGTTCCCTATGTGGATTGTTATAGGACTCCACGAAACCTGTAGAAATCAGTGACTACTTGCTTGAACAATCAGAGAGGAAGAATCACTTTGTGGAAAGAATGGAAACCTGTGGCCCAAGCTGTGATACGCAGGAAAGTGCAAGACAGAATATCTGGCAGACCAAAATAAACAGAAAGAAATAATTTAAAAAAACAATGAGAGTCGATTCCGTACTATTCAATTTCTTCAGCGGTATACATACCTTTGGAAAAATGGAATGAGATGTTCAACAAACTTTAACTGGATCGACATAACATGACTGCAGTACCCCAATCTACTCGAATCTACAGAATGCATTAAAAAAATCATCTAGTTTGAAATTTATACATGGATTGAAATGCCCGATAGAATGGCATGAATGTAGGAAAGCAAAGGTGACAGAGCACGGGATATAATGAACATTCACATAAAACATGATAACTCTTGTTCATGCTCGTCAGGTATATACTCGAAATGCTAACCGAGTGGATAAAGGAATTGGTGCGTACAGAGGTTTTCTGTGTTGTTTGTCAGGCTGTACACAAACGTACTTCAGTTTTCTTCCGAGACGTTAGCTACGTACCTTGAGAACCTACCTGTGAGTGTTCAGAAACAGATGGTAATGAACTTAGTTTTACCTTGACGTTTCATTTAACAGTTGTCGATCGCTATATGGTTTTTCCAGTCTTTCATCCGTTCGTTGTCGAATCCTTGTAGTTTCCCCGAACTTCCCTATTGTATTCACACTACACTTGCCTCTAGGTTGCCTGTGTGAGTCCAGTATGAATTGACTGATTGCACTCGGTTCACTTCACTTGCTGATTCATTAATTGACTTGAATCACTTACTCATCTTGCCAGTCCGCATCCACTTACTCCAGTTTATGGTTTATCTCGTGCCTCTTTGTGTTGAGAAGGGAAAATGTTCAAATGTTCAGACTTCACACACGCTATTAGAACCGAGCTGTGATTGCCATTTGGATACATTCTACTATTTTATCTGTGCGCACCAAATAATTTACCCACTCATTTATCAATTCGTGTAGTTAACTGACGAGACTGAGCAAAAGTTTGCTCGAACATTCAACTTACATAACAATTATGGCCTTACTGATGAGTAATAGGGGATTTTGGTTTTTCATATACATTAAACATCACCTACTACTGATCACAGCTGTCGCATTTCCATAGACTTTCCAGTCGACTTCTTTCGAAACACAAAATTGCGGCCTTGTTCCAGTTCATACGGGGACAAAACGGCTTCAGATTGTTGTTCGGTCTGTGTATAAGCTGGAATCTAAGCAAATGTAACCAGTGATAGTATTCTATTTGAACACACTGATTTTTGAGCTTCAGACACATTTCCAATAATGTCCGGCTATTCTGATCAGACTGTTCAAGTTGTAGTTTCATGGATCATCGATACAACTTTGTAAAGACATTCAAATTGCATCATTGCACTGGTTATGCAGCCGACCCTGCTGGATAACCTAACCCTAATTTCATTGAAAGACCTGTGTGATCATTTTTACCGTATGAGTCTTAGCACTGAGGTGCTGTAGGCGCTTTCCAACATGGAATTTGTAATTTTGTGCAACTGACAGCAGGTGAAACACATCGATGGGCTGGCGAACAGCGTGCAGATAAGTGGCAATGCAGCAATCCCCAGCGGAAATGAGGCAACGCAATATGAATGAATGGTTGGCGGCATTTGAAACGGATTAGCCTGTCACAGTGACTGAAGTCAAGGGACGCCTGCGCCTCAAACCATCACCACAAGTGGCTTGTGCTACACCAATTGCAGTTCCACTCACACATCACGTATCTGGTGTAAACCCAAAGCAATAAGACCAGTAGGTGTGCGAGTGAGGCCCTTGTAACCAGCCGGTCAATGCTGGTAAGCCAACTGAATGGCTAGCACGAAAAGGAAATCCTTATCTCTCGGGAAATAAATAGAGAGGGAGACTGCAATGCCAAAATCTATACTAAGAAGAAAGATATGCAAAATTTAATACAAGAAGCATTTCAGTATACGAGTGCATGTTAGTGCAGTCCAGAGAGGATAAGGTCGAACAGCAAAATTCAAAGTTGAACTGCGAAAAGATCAGGCGAACGATTCATCATTCAATACACCAACAAGGCTCAAGGAAAGAATGGGTAGAAGACTATAGAAACTCAAGTTTCTGAAAAGAGGCTTGGATTAGTTGCTCAACGACCACAGTCTTGGTCGAGGCAATAAGTAACAAAAGTAGAATGGATATATTGATATGACATACCTGAGCCTAACATACTCGTCGTCCCTTCGCCGACGGTGCACTATGAGTACGCTAACGACCTACTAATCCCAAACGGCCAGCGCATTCGCGGCCGTACACATCGCAACGTCGTAGTCATGTCACCACGACATATGGCACCGATGGTTCCCTTGTGTACCGCGCGCTTTCGTTCACGGCCGCGCAATAACTGCTCGTTGAACTCGCGGACGCCCGTCCGAATCATATTCCTCCAAGCAGCCCGGTTCAACGCTAAGTCTTCCCAACATCTAAAATCAATTTTACAACGTGACAGACGTACCAGCACAACATCCTGGTATCACCACTTTTGACCACCAGGATTTCGCCTATCTGATCTCAGATGTCCATACAGCACCTGCTTCGTGATACGGTCATCACCCAGCCAACAAAGTTGATTCAACAACAACAGGGATTCCATTCCCTGCATGTCCGCCTGCCGCAGTACTTCAGTGTTCAGAACCATGTCCGACCACCGAATACCCAAGATGCGTCTCAGACATTGCAAATGAAAGCGGCTCAGAAAACCCACGTTCCGCTGGTACAATGTCCATGTTTCACTACCGCACAGCAGTATAGATAGCACCATTGGGCAGTAGACAACGAGCTTAGTGCTCGGCTTCAGGCAGTGGTTCTTCCACACACGTCTTTTAAGACGTCCTGAAACAACACTAGCCTTTGCCATAAGAGCTCTCAACTCGCGGTCTACGGACAGATCGGTGGACAGATTGCTGCCCAATGCAATATGAATACACTAAAACGAAATCACTGCCAGCTACATGGACAGTTTGTCAAAAGTGTTGAGTCCAACATGTGATATGCACATTAATACTTGACAGGAGTAAACAATGGTGGCTTCATCAAGGAGTTGCATCGCAACGTCGTTAAGCAACTTACACAGATTTATGATGATCATGATGATCATGTTCAACTTGAAATTAACCAAATCCCCGACTGCTCATCAGTAATCTAAAATATCGCCTAGCAGGTTTAATGAGACCGGAGATTTCGACCTGTCCAGGAAGTCCTGATCGCGGGGTTATTGATAGGAGTTAACAGGACAGTAACTGTGTCTCCATTTCGAGACGATCCGGCAACCTGATCATTACTCACAAGCAAAAGTGGTTGAGTGTTCACATATGATAATTCGGTCGTGCCTAACGTGAGGTCAATGGCGCAGCGGTAAACACGGTTGCCTCATGAACAGCATGTCCGTGGTTCAAGTCCCGGCAATGCGATGATATGCACTACTGACGAGCTCTAATGAGAGCGAAACTTGAGTCTAGTGCTTCTTTTCGAAAGGAGCCGACTGGAAAGTTTATGGGGATGCGACAGCTGCGGTCAATTGTGGATGATGTTCAACTTGAAAATTAACCACATCCCCGACTACTCATCAGTAATCTAAAACACTGGATTGTTAAATTTGGCTTACATACTAGAAGAAAATTTGACACAATCACACTAGTTTCTACCTCGTTTAGCTACACCGGATAGAAATTATTTAGGAGAAAACCGTCAGTAGGAATACCGGGATGATAGACTTCTTTTAAATTGAACAAATAGCAGTACTGATGTCGCTTTCCATCTGAAATGTTATGTTCAGCTGATGACAGAGATTAAAAAGTTGTGTCCGGAAAATTGTAACACTCCTAACTGTATGAATTTCATCATACAAACAGAGCTACCAATGCAAGCGACTTGTATAGAACTTGTTCAAAACGTGCGCAATTGTGTATTTTATAAAAATAGTGAGCGTTATGAGCATACCGTAAGTGCCGAATGGATATCATTTCAATCAACTGAAATTATTCGATGTTGTCTTTGAATTAGGTCATGAATTCTGGTGGAGTTTACATAAATGGAAAGTTCATTAATGCAGTACAAGCTACCGCATTTAAAGTACAAGAAAGTTAGACAAAATGGATTTTAGAAGAACCTCAGTTTGTATTTGAATTATGAATCCGTCAGTATTCGCAGTCAAGACCAAAGTGACCAACATAGTGGCTATAGTGTTGATAATTTTTCACCAGTCCTTGCACTCTCGCTAATTCCGTAAATTAAACATTAACCAGCCAATCAGATTTGCCTGTCAGTTTTATTTGATGTTTTGGCGTATCCAGCTTTGTAATAGTTGTAATAAGCTTTTTGTGACTGATATTAATGACAAATCCGTCTGCTAAAGTGCGTGAAGTGTAGCGTTCAGCCGATCATGGACTGATCGTCAAACAGATGTGCTTCACTTTCGAAACATCGTTTATTTGACCGCGCAATTCGCATTAAACTATGCTGACCACCTTATTAAAGTTAATTTACAGGTTGATTGAACTGACGACAACCGCATGCACAAGCTTACTCTCACAGTTCGACCTGGCTGCTCTGACGCAGCTGTCAGTACGTGAGGCCCAACAGCTATGCGTTCGAGCATTGTATCGAATGAGGCTGATCGCCACCGAAATGGTCCTTAGCCAGCATATCGATTCGTACAAACGAGGCCGCCACGGATGCTCAATATCCAAGCTGATGTTGCCACCACACCATCGAACCAGACGGCTAGTTGAGGATCTATATTGAGTACTGTCATGTGGGTGTGTGTCCACATAACACGAGCGCGCCTGCGGGTTGACACAGTTTTACGCGGTTCAACCAATCAGAGCGCAACGCGGAATACATAATGGTGAGCGCCCATCCCTAGCTCTCACAGCGGTCGCAATCAGTAAATTCAAAATCTCTTGGTTTCATTCTTCGATTGCTCTGTAACACAAGTTTTTACTAAACACTACTGTTAAGTATGTGATGGTCCAATTAGCTGAAAACTCAGCCTTGTGATGTGTGAAACAACTACGACTAGACTTCAGTGACTATATCAGAATTCTGTACAGACCACAGATAGGCACTCAAATCTAAGTCAAAAGTACTCTTAACAGTGTTATCACGACAGTCATTAAGAATACGCGTTCACGTTGAGAAAA
>JTDE01001157.1:69748-81431 GCA_014338405.1 Paragonimus skrjabini miyazakii
CATCGGTGACGTCGACATACAAATGGATACAAATTGAGAATTTTAAGTCAAGATTCGTATGCGACATTTATTATACGCGTGACTGGTTTGACTGCCGCACGCTGGACACGCTGAACAGCCAGTATGTCTTTCTTCCGGTGTAATATCCCAGCGGGATGGAAGCCTTGCTGATGCTGAATCAGCTTCGTTGACTGGGTCACGTCCGTCGGATGGGCGATGACCGTATCCCGAAAAAGGTGCTGTATGGACAACTGAGATCAGGTAAGCGAAGTCCTGGTGGCCCAAAGCTGAGATTCCAGGGTGCTGTGCAGGTAAGTCTTCCACGTTGTAAAATTGATTTTAGATGTTGGGAAGACTTAGCGTTGAACCGGGCTGCTTGGAGGAATACAATTCGGACGGAACCATCGGTGCCATATGTTGTGGTGACATGACTATATGGCGTTGCGATGTGTACGGCCGTGAATGCGCTGGCCGTTTTAGATTATTAGGTCATTAGCGTACTCATAGTGCACCGTCGGCGAAGGGACGACGAGTATGTTAGGCTCAGGTATGTCATATCAATATATCCATTCTACTTTTGTTACTTATTGCCTCGACCAAGACTGTGGTCGTTGAGCAACTAATCCAAGCCTCTTTTCAGAAACCTGAGTGTCTACAGTCTTCTACCCATTCTTTCCTTGAGCCTTGTTGGTGTATTGAATGATGAATCGTTCGCCTGATCTTTTCGCAGTTCAACTTTGAATTTTGCTGTTCAAACTTATCCTCTCTGGACTGCACTAACATGCACTCGTATACTGAAATGCTTCTTGTATTAAATTTTGCATATCTTTCTTCTTAGTATAGATTTTGGCATTGCAGTCCCCCTGTCTATTTATTTCCCGAGAGATAAGGATTTCCTTTTCGTGCTAGTTGTTCAATTGGCTAACCAGTATTGACCGGCTGGTCACAAGGGCCTCACTCGCACACCTACTGGTCTTATTGCTTTGGGTTTACACCGGATACGTGATGTGTGGGTGGGACCGCAAGTGGTGCAGCGCAAGCCACTTGGGGTGATGGTTTGAGGCGCAGGCGTCCTTTGTCTTCAGTCACTGTGACAGGCCAATCCGTTTTAGATGCTGCTAACCGTAATCAGCTTTTTCCTTTATAAAAAACTATGTGTTTGGCTTTCAGAAGTGAAAACTCTTCAAAAAGCCTTCTCCTATTGAGATTGGTTAAGACCTGGGGGAAAGTGTTACCGACCTTGGAAACGCTTTTGTCGTTTGCCTGGATTAATACTTTTACATTTTGTCTAGTAAACTGTTTACCTCTTATTGACATGAACAAAGAAGCATAAAAGACAGAATCTGTTATGCCTTATTTCACGTCGTGACGCAATAAATACTGATAACGTAAGTCGGACTGACATCTTGGTCAGATCCAGTTTCATACTGCAGAATTTACAGTTTCCGTTGGTGACTATAATAATTGGCCAGTTAGTCTTTAGAAATGTAGGCATATACCACTCCGAGAATCGCTCAATTCAGATCGGGACACACGGGAAGATACTTGGAGTGATCAGTATATTCACTTCAATAATTTTGTACCACTCGCCCTGAAACAAATCAATTGTCTGTGTGATGGTTACAACGATAAGAACATACACGGATGTTACCACTGTTGAAAAATTGACATTCATACGTACAATATTCATACAAGTGGTTGTCTAAAAATTTTCGTAGATTGAGTGATGCAAAAGTGGAATGAAAGAGGTCAACCGTATGTAACGGAAAAGAAAGGCATGCATATCGAATAGTCTTTCAGGAGCTAAACGCTAGTCGAACCTATCACGTGTAGGCTCTTAAATGCTGTTACTAAAACATTTTGCTTCAATAAGCTATGTATCCACTTTACTTCCAATCTGGTTTTGTGCTTATACCGAAAAGGTAAACAGCTTGTTTCTTTAACCTTGTTCTATGTATACTCATTCGCTTGTTCCTTTCATGTTATAATCGAATTATTCTTCTACTAGCATGTCTTACATATATGATAATTTGATTAAGAAATTACCTTGCCAAAGGTTACCCGTGGTAACGGGAACGCCGAAAATATATTTTTTTAAATACCATCTTTTTTCCCAACACTCAGTTTGGGTTCATATGTTCTAAGCACAATGTTTACTTGATGATTAATCACTAAAACCAAGTTTGTTCGCTACATGGTAATATTTAAATTCAAAAATATTGGATAACCCTTGAAACCTTTTATCTGCCTCGTCACAAGTGATCACACAAGAAGAGAGTGCATATTGATACTGTTATTAATCTGGTCTGTTTACCAATCCGAAGGTGAGCACGGTGGATTTAGAAACTTTGAATAGCCGCGGCATTGATTCTGCAGAACGTCAAACAGTACCTATCTGTGCCATAGAATGTGCGGCCTTTCAAAGACTACATCACATCATATCTAGCATCCTACCGAAAAGTAGCTCTGATGTAAAAAAAACAATATTGAAATACTTACCAATACTCAGAATGAATAGTCCGCTAATCAACTGAGCAAATTAACTGTAATACGTCTGTGTCTTGTTCGCTGCTCAACTTCCGTTTAGGTTAAGACGGGAGGTTGCCAACTAGTGACCATCCCATCTGGCTTGACTCTCGTTAGAGCCCTCACCCGGCTAACTTATCAGTTAGAGCTCTCATACTGGCTTAATATATTCACATACCCGGTTGAATAATTGACTAAGCCCATTATCCCTAGTTGAAGACCAGCCTGACAATGGAAAAACTTTGGCTTCAGATGCCTAAAGATAATGTGTACTGGATGGATTCAGAGCGCGAAGGGTCCACGTTCATAGACTTCACAGCTGTAAACATATTTCATTCCTTACTCCAATTGGCATCTTCGAAGGGAAAAATAACTGTGACGTTAGACTAATCCAAATCCATAGTGAACCCTCTATAGTAACCTAACGCTCCTTCCGACACCCACCTAGCTGCTGCGGTTAAAACTTTGACGTCGAATACATCGCCGCGCCAATCGTCAGGCTACACCAAAGCTAACTTAAGAGGAAATCACTCATCAGGTAATCCAAGATCTCTAACCTATCATTTTGGACTCCTGCTCTGAGAATTCCGTTTTCCCACAACGTAGCACCACACAGTCTCCTCGGATGAACGGACCTACTCACAAACAAAAGTACTAGCAACAGCATCAGCTCAATCTGTACATGAACCAAAGATTGAATGACACCAACAGCATTAACGTTGCAAACAGCGAAAGTATCAATGTATTCACTTTAAAACTTTCAGCGAGTTTAACACTTGAAAGTTTCTGTTAATTTTTTGTAACGTTGAAAAGTATCAAGACATTTTCATAAATACAAGTGATTTTTACACTCGCACTCTCACAGACTTTTTAGTCAGCTCCTTTCAAAAAGAAGCACTAGACTGGAGTTGCGCTTTTGTTGGAGATCGTCAACAATGTACATTCTTGCCTTGATCGAGACTTGCACTCCGGCGACACTTTCATGAGGTAACCGTGTTGATCGCTGTGCCACTGACCTCCTCAGGTACGACTGAATTGTCGTATACAAAAACTCTACCACACATGTCTGTGAATAATCTTCCGATTGCCTGACCACCTCTAGTGTAGACCTGCTAACTATTCTGTTAATCCCAATTGATGACTCCACGACTAGGATTTCTCTCTGAGTTGAATTTGCATATATCACTTAACTTGGGCGATATTTTGATTATTAATAAGTAGTGGGGTAGTTGGTTTACACAAGTTGAGCATCCTTAACAAGTGATAGTTGTCGCGTACTGGACCACCAGCTCTTGAAGACCAGAATAAAAGCAGTTTGAACGGTCATAAGCAATCCTAATTTATTTAAAAAAAACTACTGTTTCTAGAGAGACAACAGTGTTCACGACTATTATTGGGCGACAAGGGTTTTGTGTTTTAAGTGGTTTGCCCGCTGTTACGTTCACACCAGCTTGCCTTAAGCAATCCGATCGGTTAAATCCGAAAAGTTTCCAAACAATTTGTTTTAATCACCACTTTTTACAAACAAATTCGACGCACTAACTGGTCGTGGTTTGTGATTGGTTGGTGCTGATCGACCGCAATCCGTCTGCAGCACCCGGTGCCTGAGATGTGATTGGTTGGTCATTCTCTCATCAGGGAACCGATCTAGTTCAATCTCATTACAATGGTAACACTTGCGTTCTCATGGACTTTTCAGATCGTCTTGCATTTAAGGCACACTCTTCGTTCAAACCACCAAATGATTAGTCATCGATCACCACTCAAACTAGAAACGACGGAAGTTCGATAGTTTTGATGGATTCTGCACGTACTGAGTGATTTCAAAGTTCAGCAGGTCTTTTTTTCTCCGTCTTGTTATCTACTTCAATTTTTTAAATCTCCAATAGGTGTAGTTTGAACCATTAACATTCCATATCGTCCTGTACCTTAATTTTCTGTCAAATGGTCGGCGGTGACTTTCTCCTAGGTGAAAGTTTAGACAAATTCCAATATTACTGAAGTGTAGTAAGGGATTTTGGTTTTCATACAGATCGCAACTGTCGCATTTCCATAGGATTTCCAGTCGGCCCCCTTCGATAAGAAGCACTAGGTCGAGGTTCGCTCTCATTGGAGCTCGTCAGTAGTGCCGGGAATAGAACTCCGGCCACGCTGTTCATGAGGCGACCGTGTTTACCACTGCGCCATTGACCTCACGTTAGGCACGACCAAATTATCATATGTGAACGTTCAACCACTTTCGCTTGTGAGTAATGATCAGGTTGCCCGATCGCCTCGAGAGGGGACACAGTAGCTGTCCTGCGGCATGGATATGCCTTACTGACGAGCTCTAATGAAGGCGAAACTCGAGTCCAGCGCTTCTTTTCGAAAGAGGCCGATTAGATAGTCTATGGGAATGCGAAAGCTGTGATCAATTGTAGGTGATAATCAATTTATACGTACCAATATGTTGTTAATGTTCCGGTATTAAAAGGTTCTGTGTTGTCTTTCCACAGCTTGCTGCCACCTGGAAGACATCGGGCATGTGTCATTCTCTGCACTTTGTTATAGATCAGAGTTCGTATCTGGCTTGCGTATGCTTTACGTTTTCATTCCTTCGCATTGAACCCATGTTGTTCGTGACCATACACCACGTCGAACGCATAATTTTGTGGACAGTCAGCCAAAGCGATTTGGATGTCATTGATTCACTAGAGGGTTACCAGAATAAAACATGCAGAATGACAACGAGCATACAAACAACTGACCTTCTTCAGACGGACAAAACTACTGGAGTGTCATTCTAGTAGGACTTTTCCAAACCATTGTAAGGAGACGCGTTTAGTGCTATCTTGCAAACGGAAGTATAAAGAAAATGCAAACGAAGAAAAATTATTGCAGACAGAAATGAATGACGTTTATGACACACAATGAGATAGTTCACACGTGTTTCGACTTGAAGATTTTGTAACCTATGTCTGAACCGCGACCAGAATAATTCACTATTTCACAATGTATGTCAAGCTCTCATGTCATTTTTTAATGTTAACAAAGATCACAGACAAAGCGGCTACAGTAGAATATGCGAAGTTACGGCAGTAGGTTAGAGTGATTTGAACCAGTAAGTTCTTGTTTTGACCCGTTTACGAGTTGGTGAAACCCGAATACGATGAAGTAATGACGATCGGGGTAGATTATCCTAGATCCCGCAAATTTATTGAGGTCAAGAGTGAATAAACCGAGTTAGCGTTAACAGAAAGCCTGCATTCCACAACAAAACGTTGAATGTAGAGGTCTACCAGGATGCGTTGCAAAATCGTCTGTTCGATTCGACTGGCCACTACAACGATTCGATCCTACAGGAAGAACACCACTTCACATATCTACCGGAGATCTTGGCAATTTCACGTCAAAAGCTGCTCACAGATTACGCTTCGTTTTCACTCATTTACGTTTGGTTGGTTCTTACCAAAGACCATAAGATTCATACATACGACAAAATGTTTCACTGTTGTATCAAGGATCTCGTGGAAATCGAAAAAGGAAAAGTAGGCACCGATATCACTGCCAGAACACTGATGATCATGCATTAGGCCGTGAGTGTTGAAAATGGTATTTTTTGGGAGAACAAGTTATGACTGAATACCATGATATGTAGGGAAGGTTCGGCCATTTAAGTTATTGCAAAATAGAACGTCACCTACACTTGATCGCTGTCTTCGCATTCAGATAAGCTTTTCGGCTAGCCCACTTCGAAAGGAAGCACTAAACTCGAGTTTCGCTCTTATTAGAGCTCATCAGTAGTGCATATCCTTGTCCGGATCGGAGTTTGCACTCTGACCCTCGTGCTTGTGAGACTAGCGTGTTAACCACAACGCCAGCAACCCCACAACAAGCATGACCGAATAATCAAATCTAAACGCTCAACCACAACCTCGTATGAATAGTGTTCTGCTTGCTCGATCATTTCGAAAGGAGAATGTACAGAATCACTCTGGCTTAATTTGTGTGTGCCCATTACGAGACGACCTTTTTCGGAGGGCAGTAAATGTTTGGGCTTTACGTTGTTTTGCTAGTGATATCATACAGGATAATAGAACCATAGTCCAACTTGCACTGTTTATGTCAGCTTGAATAGGTGTGTGCCGCAGTAGGGGTCACCACGATGTCATTGCTGAGGTCAGCTTCTTGGATAGTAGATTGTTATTCTATATCTGGATTTCCAGCATTACAACATTTAGATTAACGGTGTATACTGAGCGAAAGGGCATAAACTGAGGCAACTAAATTTCGTGTGTTGCAATGTCAGTTTGACAGACAGTCAACAATGGCTCATTTTCGTCTGTTGTATTGACCTTGATGGTGTAAATTACCTGTACGCTAATGAAGTTAAAGCGCAAAATGCATGAAGGTATAACCCAGATGCGGTTGAGGCATTTGCATTCAGCTAAACGTTTCAATGGACCCTGTTCTGGAAATGAAGCATCAAATTCGAGTTTCGTTTTCGTCTGAACATTTCAGTTGTGTATAACCTTGCCACTACTTAAAGTTGAACTGTAGTTCACGTTCATATGAAGTAATCGTGTTGACCACTGTGCTACTGATGTCACATTAGGCACGAGTGAATTATCACATGTAAGCGTTCAGCCACATTTACGTGTGTGCAGTGCCAAAGTTGACCGATCGCCTCGAAAGGAAATGTACTGACTGTCCCGTCAGCTCCACACAGTGCTCCCCCGATTGCGACTTTCCATCACATTAATATTACAGAATTCATTAAAATAGTTAAGCGGCGTTTTAATGGTATGTGCTCAGCGTGTTATCAGCTCTGCTGCTGCGTCCCCTTTGGACGGCAGGTTTATATGGATCTTTTTATAATTAATCATGTTTATTGCGGCTTGCATTGGTATCTCTTGTATGTTTCTGGTAATAAATTTCTCAGGACAATCATTACTATATACCATATCCTGTAACATGCTTAACTTCAATTCTATCGTATCTTCTGTACTGATATTTTGCTTTATTTGTCAAGCAGCGTACAAAGCCCCGTTACATAGCAATCGGCACATAACTGTGGAAGCGTAGATATTGTCCCCTCCAGGTTTTCTTTCCATACACACTTCGTTGTAACGTTTCATCTGATCTGCGTGTTGGTGCTACATCCAAACATGACATGCGGTCGTCCGTTTCTTGTTCTACAGTGAAAACGATGTTCTTATGCGCCTTCGTGAAGACGGTCAGAAGCTTTTGTAAATTTTCCGTTTTGTCAGTAGATATGGAAATAGATGCCAAGCTAGGATTGCGTGAGACCGATTACAGTGTGAACCTAGTCTTTTTTTGGGGGACTACGGACGTGGTTACTGTAGTGCCGTGTCAATTGTTTTCAACGATAGCAGGCCATTATAACTTCAGTGCTTGAACAAAAGACTTGTGCGCACAGATTGGGGTTTCGTTGCCGGACTCCGATAGCTCCCGCAGTGGCCAGGATATGACACCTCTGATGTGAACACTTCTGACGCGGTAGACAGGATTAAATGTGAAATCCACATTGATTCTATGACCTGAGTCGACTAGGTGGTCCAAAATTGCACTGGAAATCTTTCATTGTTATCCGGTCGTTAACCAAACAGGATGTTGTTCACGTATTCCCTCCGACAGGTGCGTTTTTGTGGGAACGATGTAACAGGAACAAGAGAATGAGTGAATACAAAATAAGGTAGCATTACTGGGCACTGTGTTTTTGAGATGAAGGCGTATAACTGGTCTAGAGGTGAACAGTCGTCCTGGTTATGCAACATGAAGCGTTGTCCCCAGGGCATTAACGACCTCTGTGGTTAGCAATACATTTGGTAATTTACCTCCGTATGGTAAGTTCATATAGATGGTGTTTTGCTTGACAGATAATTCACGATCTTGCAGTTACTTTCGTTGCATATTGCGAGCTAGGAATTTGTGTTAATATCCATCACCATATAACATTTCACATCAACGCTTAAGCTCTTTACCCAACACGTCATCAGTGCAAATTTTTTAGATACGGTTTGTTAGGCAGTGTATCAAGTTCCGTTTTTGCTTCATTGCAACAAAGTTGTGAAAAGGAATATTTTAGCCACTCCACGTTCGCTTCGTGTTGTAACAAGAAGTCGTTCAATAGAGCACGATCTTTATCATCCAATTGAACGCGTTCCCACGCTACGTGCACGCTAAAGTTTATGAGCCGGAATCCCAGTCCACAATACAGCGACCGCTTCCACCCACACGTTGTGTGCAATGCAGTCTGGTTTGTGTGTGCGTGGCTGACGTCTTGTGTCACAGGCTTTTTGCTTTTCAGTCCTCGTCCGTTGGTCCGATTTTGTTGAGTAACGTCTCATTCAGTTACCCATGCTGTCTACAATCTACTCGTTGAAGGCTTTTGAACATATCCTACCGTCGCGTTGAAATATTCCATTGAGTGTTGGAATAATCGCGTCTTTGGTTTAGTCATCCATCACGTTATGTATGCCTCTTTGAATCGACCTATCTGGATTTTTCATTTTTGTGAAGTCAGCGAAAGCCACTCTTCAATTCTGGTCTACTTCCACAGTGAAATTCAGCTACCCGTGAGCTGAGTTAGCAAGAACTAATAGAGAGTCAGTATCAGCGTTGCCACTGACGATGCAAAAATATTGTCTCCATAACGTTTGTGCAGTACGCAATGTTCTATCAGTTCTGGCAGCTTTGGTTGTTGAATCATCCCATGAGAATAATAGTCAGCAATGAGCTTAGCAACCAGTCCAATGAGACCTCATCCTTTTGGCGATAGATTTTTCCGTCAAACTGAAATGGGATATCCTGCATGCAAGCTAACAGAAGCTCCTTAATGTGTTTATCTGCCATTCAAATTTCATGTAATTTGAGTGAATGTAAGGAAACAAAAAAATGAATTGCCTCTTTGTGACACATTCCTAAACAGCAAACACACGTCTAATAATAACGATCGTTTTATTATCAACAATTCGGACTTTTGTACATTTAATGAACGGAAAAAAATCCAGGTAACCATTGCACCAATGGACGATACATCGAGTTTGTCATGATTAAAATTGGGTGCAGGGATTGTCATTTTTATGAATTTTAGGCAGGTCATTGAACCTTGGTACAACTGGGCATGTTGGTGTTGCTCAAAACTGAAACATCCATCTATCCATTTACTTCATATTTCTTAAAGATTTGAACACAGGCTTCTCAATTGCAAGTGTCTTGTCTATCTTAGTCTACACTCCTTTAAATGTGACATCTTCCTTTAGTATATCCATTATCTATTCCGGGTACAGTTGCTTATTTAACAACACTCGTTTCGCGTCTTCATCAAGTCCAGTATTCAAGATGTTCCTATCATTTTCACCAAAAAACGCCTGATAGATATTAACACAAATTCCTAGCTCGCAATATGCAACGAAAGTAACTGCAAGATCGTGAATTATCTGTCAAGCAAAACACCATCTATATGAACTTACCATACGGAGGTAAATTACCAAATGTATTGCTAACCACAGAGGTCGTTAATGCCCTGGGGACAACGCTTCATGTTGCATAACCAGGACGACTGTTCACCTCTAGACCAGTTATACGCCTTCATCTCAAAAACACAGTGCCCAGTAATGCTACCTTATTTTGTATTCACTCATTCTCTTGTTCCTGTTACATCGTTCCCACAAAAACGCACCTGTCGGAGGGAATACGTGAACAACATCCTGTTTGGTTAACGACCGGATAACAATGAAAGATTTCCAGTGCAATTTTGGACCACCTAGTCGACTCAGGTCATAGAATCAATGTGGATTTCACATTTAATCCTGTCTACCGCGTCAGAAGTGTTCACATCAGAGGTGTCATATCCTGGCCACTGCGGGAGCTATCGGAGTCCGGCAACGAAACCCCAATCTGTGCGCACAAGTCTTTTGTTCAAGCACTGAAGTTATAATGGCCTGCTATCGTTGAAAACAATTGACACGGCACTACAGTAACCACGTCCGTAGTCCCCCAAAAAAAAGACTAGGTTCACACTGTAATCGGTCTCACGCAATCCTAGCTTGACATCTATTTTCATATTTACTATGTTGCATTTGGCCTGAGGATGACAAACCATAAACGAGGTCGTTTGCCACACTTTGATTTCTGTTGAAATCTCTGGGTATTTTTGAGCAGGGGAAACATTACTCTGAAGCGTTTCACTGAGCACTTTCGGTTTGTAATCGCAACATTTTTAATTTCATGTTCACCATCAAACTGACATTTGATTCGTTGTTAACGTCATCAACAGAACCTCTCATTTTAGGTATCATTTGCTTGCAATATTACGACTTTTTGCTACCCTAATGATAAAGCGATTTCTGAGCACAAGTTTACCATAGTTTTGTGCAATGCATGTTAAGCCCCTGACAACTGGGTAGCCGTCAACAACCAGTGTTCACACGAGAACACCTCATGTGGATTTGTTTACTGCCCATCTGTTGGAATTACCTGAGCAGTTCGCTTTGCTGAGGCCAGAAAAGTCTTCTTGTTTTGGAACTCTCCTTGTCAGTATACGAGAGTTTGGCAACGTACGATCAGTCTCGTACAATACAGGGCAGATACAGAGCGGGGATCCTACTCCAATATGAAGAATACAGTGACGTGCTGTTCGTTAATTTCCTTCTGAACCAACAAATTTCTCCATTCTCGTTTTAGTTACGCGGTTTTACGATGTTTATCTTCTAGTGTATCATCTCATCGAGGACTTAAGCATGAGCATCTGTTCTGTGGAAAGCATTTTGGCTTTATCACTGCACGATAAACGTATGGTGAGTGCAATCGAGTTTTTCTTGGTCGTTGATAAATGGAAACTCACATAGTAAGCGTGTGACTTGGTAGTATGGGAATTCGACAGGACATAAAATGTAAGCTCAATTGTGTGTTTCGTCTCCTTCCATCCCAAGATCGTGTTAGGGCGTCCATTATGTTACCGTCCAAAATCGCCTCCGTCCTCGAGAAAAAAAAAACGATTGACTCAGACCTAATTAGCACTGCTGTTCAGAGCGGTCGGGACTTTTTATGATGTTATGCGCATTAGTGATCCTAACTAGTTTTTTCGGTAACTGATCATTACTCACAAGCTAAAGTGGTTGAACGTTCACATATGATAATTCGGTCGTGCCTA
>JTDE01001158.1:6282-20222 GCA_014338405.1 Paragonimus skrjabini miyazakii
CGACGCTTGTTCATAAGGTTTATCGACGTGACAGAAATCCAGTGCTGTCGCAACTGAACAGCCCCATCGGAGCATGCCTCTTCGCCGCATGCCTTCATAACTTCGGCGCCTTTTGGTAAGCGTTCTTTACACCCTCATCGCCCGAATTCCAGTTAAGCACTTTACATTTACAAGCGTGTGTCCTCTGGGCAAATGATAAAACAAAACGGGCACGCACAACAGCATGGTCGTTGGCTTGGGACTAAGCGATTTCTATTTTTGAGAACAAACATCTTATACATTGGAAAAACACAGGTTCTTGTAAGCTCCTGTTTCACGACTCACCTGAACGGTACGTTTCTTCTCGCTTTACTAAGCGCAATGCGTGACTCCATCCGTTTGTACAACTTGTCAACGCAAGCTGAATAAGAAACGTGGTGAGTAGATAGTGATGGTATTTAGTAGTCCGTGTCGACCGGTTCATTGGCCGTGGTATGGTATTTGTTCGGGTCTGCAAAACAAGATATATGGATATACTTTTAAAATGTATAATAACAAGACATGTCACTTGGTGCATAAAAAATTGGTACACTGTAATAAGCCTGTAGTTTCAGTCAAAAATGTCGAACCATTTGATATGTAACATTACTGTGTGCTAACGCCACATCTTTCAGACGTTCGATGCTCGTTATTACTTCGTAGTTTGGTCTACTACATTGACTTCCTTGCACCTGTTAATCGTCCTCCGTCGTACTGTGATCTGCCTATCGTTCTGTGAACTTGGCGGTTGGCCAATTCCAAACCTAGTGTCGGCAGAGAGTAATCTGTGTATCTAAAGATTGGTTGTCCAGGTATGTTAATAGGAAATAAAACAATGTCATTACTAATCGATACCTGTTTGCCCAGAAATTATCTGTTAGCTTGAAGCGATTTATCCCATGCATCCCCAGCTGAGTACTATAATAGTACATGGGCAATAAGTAGTTGCCCTCTGTAATGACTTTGGGTAGTATGGTACGTAAAGTGCACATTTTTGGATGACTTTACAATGTTACCGCCGGCCTTTTTTTCTGTTATCTGGTCGCCTTCCAGAAAGAATGATATCGACACGGTTAATGCCGCAGACTAGCTAGATGTGTATTGCTGTTGTGTTTAGTTTGGTGAATGTGCGTGAAATTTACATACTGATCTGTACGAAAACGTATTTAAGATCGTTGAACTCGAGGATGAGGGACAGGACACAAGGTTGACTGCGGTTTTGGATCTATGATTTGATACTCCTTTGTCTAATTTATCGGAATGCGATTGGTCTACACGTTGTGCATCTCATTTTCGATTGCTTTCTTAGTTGAGACGTCTTGTTTATTTCTTTTTCTTGCTCTTGTACATCCTGTTCAAGTACTTCCATTGCACTGCTGGGTACTTCTCCACACTTATTCGTAATTGCCATACAACCACGGAGAATATAATTGGCTCTAACTAAAAAGCAAAATAATCGAAGCAGTGTAATTGACTTATTAAAATAACCTGTCTACACTCAGGTGTTCAACAGCACAGTGCCTGCCATTTTTCAGTTAGGCTGTAAATGAAAGTGAAATATCATCAGCAGGACAGCTTCTTTGCCGCTTTTGCTATCCCGCCCTAGTAATTGGGTTTACTCTACAGACAATTCAGTTAAACAACGTGAACATTCGCGCCACTCCAGACGATTAGTCGCCATCTCTTTTTATCGTATCATGCCATCGATTTCGTGAATCACGAGCGCCTTAAACTAGGAGACTAACCACAACTACACTAACTGACTGATCGGTAGCCGTCTTTCATTTCTCCGTCCTTGATTCACCTGATAGTCAGTCGATTGCAGCATCTACAGAGTGCTAGGCCAATTAATGCTCTCAGTGCATGATCCAGTCAACCTCACCTGCACGGCCTTAGCAACTGCGCGAATCTACTCGCTTGGTAAACGCTATCAGATATCTACTCCTTAACTGCATCGCTGTTTACCTGTTGGTACCACCCGATGCGAAGTATAGATGGTAGACGACTCATATCGTCCACGCTTAGTAGTCTAGTTTTGTATCCGCAATCACGACCCTTCAGTTTCAGACGAATACCTCTCTTTCGCCTGGATTATCTCAGATTAGCGGCTATCGTCCTAGTTACTGTATCATTTCTTGTATGTTCACCGCTGCTGATGAACAGCTCGATCTATGCTTCTACCTTGACGAGGTGGTCGTGCTTATGTACTGTTTTGGTCCGGCGGGCTATGCTGACTAGGACTGGTCCTTCCAGGTGCAACCTCGTCAGGCAGGCCAAAGGGGAGCAGTCAGACGAAAGGCAGTTAAACTCATAGGATTGTAAATCGCACTAATGACCGCGTAGGAGTGCTTCTGTAGTGAGGCACGATCCTATAGACATACAGTATGTTCCAATACTTTCGAGCGACGCCTTGCAATCCTCATCTCTTCGTCTGAATTCAAAAAGTAATGGTCATATTACAGACCATGGTAATCCTCTTCAACCGAGCAGAAATAGTGTTCCGATCACGCTGCCACCTGGCACCATCCCTACGGTGGAAAAATCGGATGCTCGCATTGACTCAGGTCACTTTTTACCCAATCTAGAACCCGGTCCATTGGATGGCAGCTCTGCCGAGGATAACTCTCGTTACGAGTCTCGTCCTATTCACAATCGGCATTCGGCTGTTTTCATACAGCATACAGCAGAACAATTTTTATAGTTGCGTCACTGCTGTCTTCTGTATCAGGAAGAAGGGGGTTAGAAAAGGTACCCTCAAACAAAGAGCACTCCGATCGCCCAACGGTTGACCGTGATCGCCGGCGTATTATCCAATACGGTCGAAAAACATCCGCTATCTCTCAAAAGTCTGATGTAGCTTCGAGTACATTCACTGCGCGCAGCAGTGCTCGGAATCAGACATCAATGTCATATTCACTGCGCCCTCGGACTAGGCAAGTCCCTCATTGCCAATTGAGTCAGACTCTCGAATTATTGGCTCCGGATAGGGTCCCCCAAGAAAACCCTGTATTCTGTTATCTCGCAGGTCAGACTTTTGAGTCAGAGACTCGGGTTGGGGTCCTTCAAGTCAACCCCTTTCCGCGGCATAAACGACCGGGAAGTTTCAGAAGTTGTCATTATCCCAACAGTGACATTATTTATCCAACACAACTTCCTCCTACTATTTCACATCCCATGTCTTCTAATTTCTATGTGCCTTCGGGCGAAAATTGTTTTCTGAGGCAAAGACAAATGGTAAACATTGACGCCTTCAATGTGCGCACTCTCCAACAAGTCGGTCAGCAAACTGCTCTGGCTAGTACTCTCTCAAATTTGGGTATTGGTGTGTGCTGTGTGTCGGAGACGCGAGTCTACGATTCCAGCGCGGTTGTCTATTTGAGCTCACCTCTAGATAACTGTCGATTCAAGCGCTTCTATTTCAGGGTTTCTGGTGACGCCGAAGCTGAATATCGCGGTCAAGGTGGAGTGGGAATCGCACTGAGTTCCAGGGCTGAGCAATGCTTGCTCAATTGGATCCCAGTTAACAGTCGCTTGTGCGCTGTCAGACTAAACACGTCGGTTAAAGTCTGTCGACGCGAATCAGAAAGGCGTTGTGTATTCATTATATCGGCGTACGCTCCGACGGACAGCTGTTCGGATGCTACCAAGGATGCGTTCTATGACGCCCTCGTTGACCTTCTGAGGCAAACTAAACACTCAGACATCATCATACTAGCGGGCGATTTTAATGCTCAGCTTGGTCATCTTTCTTCAGATGAGAAGCGGCTAGGAGGTATGTTTGGTGTCCAGGCCCAACGCACTGATAATGGCGAAAGAATGCTGCAGCTGTGCGCATCCCACGGTCTATATATTCCGAGCACCGCATTCCAACACAGGAAGAAGCACTGTGTTAATTGGAGACCTCCGTGTGCTTCTCAGTCGTGGACACAGTTGGATCATATAGCAATCAGTTATAGGTGGCGCCACTCTGTTAAGGACTGTCGTGCCTTTTGGAGCGACCACCTAGACTCAGACCATACTGTTGTGCGTGCCAGTTTTGTTTTGTCATTTACACAGAGGACGTACGCTCGTAAATGCAAGGTACTTAACTGGCATTCGAGCGATGAGAGTGTAAAACACGCTTATGGGAGACGTTGGTGAACAAATTGCCCAGTTTGAGTCAGGTGATAGATCCTATCGAATACTGGAAACAAATCGCAGCCGTTATGAAAGAATGCTGTGAAGCGGTGTGTTCCGAAAGAGCTGTTCGGTTGCGACAGAACTGGATTTCCATCACATCGATAAACCTCATGAACAAGCGTCGATCGATCCCACCTGGTTCTTAATATGATGACGACCGTCGAGAATTTAAACACAAGCTGACTAAGAGCTTGCGCAAACACCGTGAGCACTACTTGGTCGAACAACCGAAAGAGATGGAAAGGGCCTTTTTATCTGGGAATAGCAGAAGGCTTTTTTTCCCTGATCCGTGGTTGTACTGGCCGTCGAGTCGGTGTAAGTAAGAATATATTGTAGCGAAAAGGCGTCCAATAAAGTACAATCTTTATTGTCTAACACACTAGTTCACATGCTACGCGCGCGCTCGCTTTTATGAATCAAAATTCCAGCCCACAACACCCCCAGGTTTCCGTTCACGCGTCGTGTGCACTTCTCCCCGGTTTAGTTGTGTGATCGGCGCCTTCTATCCGGGGGTTTTCCGCCTGCTAATCTTCGTCCATTGGTCCGATTTCACTGAGCGATGGCTCGTCCAGTCGCTCCTGTTGTCCTCCATCTATCCACAGTGGGCTTTGATCGTATTCCACGGCAGTGTCGAAATATTCCCGCGAGTGTTGAAATAATCACGCCTCCGATTTCGTCGTTCATTCTATTTTGCTCGCCATGTCTCACCCGTTGGTCAGATCCGGCCGAACGATGACTCATCCGACTGCCCCTGTTGTCCGCCATCCGATCGTTCAGGGCTTGTGGACGTGTCTGCCTTCCGCGTTGGGGCACTCCGCCGAGTATTGGAATGCTCACACCTTTGGCCTGAGAATCCACCACAATATGTGAAAAAGATGGCTCACTTATCATCAGTCAATCGCGTCGACTTGACAGGTGGGCTGAACATTTTAGAGGGCAGTTCAGCTGACCTGAACCAGACAATGTGGACCACGGGACCCGAATGGTCAGTTGTTGCGTTCCAGACAGCCCTCCGTCGAAAGCAGAAATGGTTCTGGAACTCAAGTTATTGAAGCGTAATAAGGTTGCTGGTCCAGATCTTCTCTCCCCTTCTCTTTTCAAGGATGGTGGGGAGAGGTTGATATCAGAACTGAGAAGACTCCTCCAGGCGATTTGGGAGACTGAAGAAGTGTCTCGGGATTGATGCTTATCAACAGTAATTCCTGTTTTCAAAAAGGGGGCCCGAATTCTATGTGACAACCACAGTGCATCAGTTTAATGTTTGTTGCGTCCAAGTTACTCATTGGCCTCATTTTACGTCGGCTCACTAAGCCCAGAGAAAGTCAAATACGCGAAAAACAGGCAGGGTTCCGATCCGGTCGGGGGTGCGTTGATCACATTTTTACCTTGCGACAGATCTTGGAACATCAGCACTGTTACTGACAGCCGACAGTCATGGTTTTTTTGGACCTGAAGGCTGCCTTTGATTCAGTTGCTCGTAACGTTCTCTGGAGCTGTCTTCTTCGCAAGAGAGTACAAGAGGAATACATGATTTTTTTAAGATCACTGTATGCCCACTGTGCAAGCAAGGTGAGAGTTTATGGACAACTGTCTCGAGCGTTCATCTCTTCTAGTGGTGTTCATCAAGGGTGTCCGATTTCCTCTTTCCTGTTCAATTTTGTCATGGACAACATTCTGGAGGGTGCGCTTCGGGAATACAGTGCGCTTGATTTTGAGCTCCTTCCTGGCGCTAGATTGACCGATTTAGAGTACGCGGACGACATTTCTTCACTAGCCCCTCTGCCGAAGGCATGTAGACCATGCTGCACAAGGTGAGTGACCCGGCTGTTTTGTATGGAATGCGCTTTGCACCTTCAAACTGCAAAATGCTGGTTCAAGACTTGGGCATTTCTACTGCTACTTTCTTTATTGCAGGTAATCCGCTTGAGACTGTGGACAGTTTCACACAATTGGGTAGCACTATCTTGTCAGCCTGTAATATTGCTGATGAGATATCAACGAGGATAGCGAAGGAACGAGTTGCGTTTGCCAAGCTGCGTCATCTGTGGCATCCAAAGACGTTTGGTTGTCGCTGAAAGTAAGAGTATGTAATGCCTGTGTACGTTCTGTTTTGCTCAATGGTTCGTAAGCTCGGCCTGTTCACAACGAAGATGTTAGCAGACTTGTTGTGTATGACCATCGTTGTCTCCGCCTATTGGCCCACATTAAGTGGACTGATCGCGTGAGCAATGTGGCAGTTCGTCGGCGCGTATTCCGGAACACTCGGGATGCGCGATCAATTGGTCAACGAATCACGTTGCACAGCTTGCAATGGTTAGGTCACGTACTCCGTATGTCATCTGATCGTTTACCGTACTGTGCATTGTATACTGAGACGACAAACATTTGGGTAAAGCAGCTTAATGGCTGAGCAATAACGTGGTCACGAAATATGAAGATCCTGACTGCCCCACTGAGCAGATTCGGTAGGTGTCACCTGCCTGGCTGGGGTCCTCGTGATCAGTCAAACCGCTTGTTAAAGACGCTATCCGAGATGGCGATGTGTCGCAGTCAATGGCGCACCTGTACCCATATCATTTCTCATTCTTCCGCTTAGTCTATTAATTTTCTACCTTCTTAATAACGTTTTCTAGTATATTCCACGTCACTGTTAGGGTGAGCGGCGGCCCGAGCCACAGTACCTTTTGGTCAGGCTCATGGCTGCTATGATGCCACAATTATCCAACACCAATCTTGAGGAAGCAGTTTACGCTTCAAGACTGCGAATGACGTTTCAGTGTGTTTGGCAGAGCTCGATCTGGTGTCTAACATTGTCTGTGTTGTTCGGCATTTACCAAACAGCATTAGTTCACTATCAACGTAATCAAGGTCATTCAGTCTTCCGTCAAGTAGGAAGTTCACGTCATTCTCTAAATATCATAAGCAATCTTCTATTGATAAGTGAATTGAGCATAACGCAACTTTACGAGCAAGTGATACTCTACGTTTCAACCACGTCGGACGGCCTTCTGTTGTTGCGGTAATGACAAAATTGCGCGGCCTTAATTTGCCTTAGTCTTGGTGCGAAAACTGTTAGTATCTCACCACAGTCCTTTATCTGGACGATTATACACTAAGTGTTTCTCTGTTGAATATATTTTGCACGTTTTCTATAGCTACAAAAATAGCTGACAACTTTATCCTTCATTTTTCTGCTTCCCTTCGGATTGTTTTCTCTCTGTAAAGCGTAATGGCCGACATTCAGGTATCCTCTATTGATCTGAACGGAGTCTTCTTGTGTCACTGTTTCTAGGCCTCGTGGATGTCCAGGCCGTCAGCTGTGTCTATCAATAGCATTGTGTTTATAATGCCCTGCTCCTCTCAAGCACCCACGAACTTTCAAGCTTATCACGTTTGATCTCGTCCCCGGCATTCATGTGAACCGCATCTCCAAACGTTTTAAGAGGCTGTCAACCGATCTCCGCAAGCTCACGGCACGAACTGTTGTCTCCCTAAAAGACATGTAGCTAAAGCAGTTGTTTATCTCTGATGAAAGCACATGTAGTGAAACAATTGCTAACTGAAGGTGCATGCATTTCTCCGTATACTGCCATGGTCTGGACACATGGTTTATACGTTCGAGTGTTTTCCGCAAACCATTGCATGTTTCCTGACGTCGCAAACGAACATGGTTTTCTACCGGTATGGTACTATTCACTTGCGTATTCGAGTAGTCTATGAAATAAATGAGAACCTAGATAGGTTGCAGTCAGTACGAATTCGAATAACTGGTCCATTTTGCCTTCATCACTGTTTAGAGATAAGATCGATAGCGATTAGTTCGGATATCCCTCAATTCAATGTTTCCATTCTGCTGTACACACTTTTTTATCTGTCGTTTTCTATGTTGTTGATTTCAACATCGATGTGTCCTGTCCCTAGTGTTTTCCTATCGGTTTTATCCTTCGTGTTTTCTGAGGTCGTCCGCTTCGTGTTTTACTACTATTTCGTAGCTCTACTAAGCGCCACATAACAGTTTTGGTGAGTCGTTTCAAAATGAGTTTGTATGCAATTGTGCAGTTTGAGTTTTTGAATGGGCGTTATAAATAAAACGTTTTTGTTTGAAGGCGTATCATTTCTGACGTAACTGGTTCACGCTGGTCGCTTTAGTTTATTCTTGTACAACCGACTGTTCTATGCAAAACACTGTTTTTTTTGTCGTTACATGTGGTCTCCTGGTGTATTTAACATCAGTCTTCCTTCACCGGGGTTTTTAAAACAGTACCTGGTTTGTTTGTAACAACTCGAGCGATCTGTTCAGCGTTTGCCAGTCAGTTAGTTCTTTTATGTCGGGCAAATTTCAGGAAACTTCACTATTGTTTTCAGCTTTATACGCCTGATGGAACTTCCTGTTTGTTAACAATTGTAACTTCCATACACTGGGGTTTTGTGTCATTCTTGCTCACAGAGCGAGATCCATTTGGTACAATCGTGATATTTGAGTTCCATGTGGTACGCAACCCCTTCGTGCTTATGGTGATAGATTAATCACGTGTTACTAGTTTGTCGTCGTCATAGTTGACGGTAGTGAACCACTGCTTTGCCATCGCACAACCATAAACACCAGTCCTAGTTTAAATACATGAAAAATGGACGAAGGATGTGGCTCAGGTCATGAGATCCCTACATCTGAACTTAAGCAATCAGTCTAATTAAAAACGAGACGATAATGACACTTTCGAAACATAGACAATATTCACGTCAGCAAATCCAAGTAGCTGCCATCCTTCTCCATACTTCTGTTTTCAGTCCTTGTGAATCTTCGGTGCAAAACCTGAGACACGAACGTGGTTTACAGTGATGCCTCTATTTTTTTACGTAATGCCACTATTCAGGAGTGCTGCACTCTAAATATGTAGCTCGCTCGTCTGAACTCGCATCCATAGAAATAAAGACTGAACTCTTTCACATCGTGCTATTCAATGTCCTCTTCCTAACCTCACTTATTTACACGTTGATACTGCCTGATGTGTTAGGTTGAACATAAACTTTAGTGATGAAATATTTAACTGTGGGTTGGGTCCTGTATTCAGAGAGCGTAACCTACCTCTCACATTGATATGGCTTGGAACTAGTATTTTTATCGAGAGTTCTTTTCTAGCCGACGTCTTTTAAAGCGTGTCTAACTCGTGGTTTTGCTGAATCGGCAGTTTCCCTTTTTTCCAAAGTTACTGCTTATGTCATAATGTGCGTGTTACGTTTAACGTGTGATGAGCAAGATAATGGAAGATTCATTCATCCTCACATGCATGAGCACACAGTAATGAACATACGATCACCCTTTAGCAGCTTCTTTGTTCAATTTGTTTGCCACTTTAATTGAATGCCAATACTATGAGAATGTTCCGTGAATCCCTTACTAGGTATTGTTCCGATTTGAACGATTATTCTCACACATCCTCCACCACATATCGTCCAAGTTGCGTGATCGCACGAATTGTAACTTCTGGTTAACAATAATCGTTTTCATGTGCCACATTATTGGTTCACGCCCTGTCTTATTTGAAGAAGCAAAATTTAGTTTACTTTCTGTTCTGGCCACATTGGTTGTCTTCGTTGCATTCACAGTGTCTAGATGTTCGCAGTGGTATTCATTCTAGCATTCAGCTTAGTTTCTGTAAATTTGATATCACCACGCAATTACTGTTGCTTTATCAATCTCAAACTGTTAGAGCATAGCTGAATGGGAGACCTAACACTTTTTAGGTCACATTCGAGACAACGTCATGTCTTTTGACGAACTGTTATTCTGTTTACTCATTGTATCATCGCAAATCTTTCTCCTTCTCACCCTCGGTGTCACTGCTGGTGTTCATCTGACCTAGCGAAATGTGTTCCTGTCCTGTTTTAACTGTTTTACGTATCACTATGAGGCGATATTGTCATCTTGTTGGATTTTCTCTCTCTTGTGGTTCCCTCACTTTCCTAGACTCATGAAATTTAGAAAACTGAGACATTTGACCACTGTTAACAAACCATTGCTGAAACTCATTAAATTTTTCCAGATACTGTGTGGTTTATATGTTTATCCATCTCCAGAGCTTAACTTCAAATATCAAAATTATGTATTCTATGCTTAAACCACGGACATTGGGAACATCCTTGTCCGTATGTGCTATCAATCATTCATTTCAAATGTCAAACAAGTATCCTCCATGTTCCCTAAAGAGCAATCCGGGTCCCTGTGCTTTGTGTTCACTAATCCAGTTCATTTTAGCTATGTTGTTTCACCACATTTCCATTTGCACCTCGTTACCAGTTTCACCCTTGTTTGTTTCCGTAAAATGGAACTTTAAACCATGTAAGGCTCTATAGCGCTCATATCCAGCCTGATCACTCGGTCCCATCATTATAGTCGTTGTACATTGGCTCTCGTGGTTTCAGTCTCAATCATTTGGGTAAGAGCTATCTAATTTGTCAACCATGCTCATGGTTACTCTGAAATGGAACAGCTCAACCAGCTGCGTAATGACCTTACTTTTCATCTAACCCTCGCGTACAAACACATGCACAAATACCATTGGTACACTCACTGTCTACCTTGACACACACTATTCCCGGTGAAATTATCGGCCGTACACAAGAGTTTGAGGCGGGTTTGTGTAGGCAGTTGAGGTAATGGTGTTGAATCTCAGTGTTTGTCTACTATTCTGACATTTACCGCCAAACCGTGGGTTTGAGTCCCCGTCGTTCCTGATGTCGATTAGATCTAACAGGGCTGAACTAATTGCCCATCACTTCTGTGACTCACTGGGACGAAGCGATTGTGAAAGACTTACCAACTTCAATTAATTTTCGAGTAGATCAATACATACATTTCGAATCCTCTTATTTTTAGTGACAGCTTATCCCGTCCAACTTTTCTATGCAAAAGGGTGTCTTAAATGGGGTCAGCTTGTACCACGTTTTATTTGAACTTCATTCAGTTAGATGTTACCTCATCGCCGTTGTTGACGTCTGTCAGCAAAAAAACTTCCGGTTCGTCTTATCGTATTTGAAACCTAGTAATATTTCCCCTCACTCATATATCTCTAGTCCAAGCATCTCATACCTTATCGTCTCACTACTTGTGTGCATCCTTCCATCCTGTCAAATTGGCAGGAACACCAATCACTACGCATCGGCTGCCTTTTCACTATCAAGTCTTCCAAGCAGCGCGACTGCTGATTCTTGGCTTTATGTAATGGTTCGTCGGTTCACGCATGATTGCCATTTGGTTTCAATCTTGTGTGTTAGCATGTGTGTTAATCTCCGTCTCCACTTCCCTATTAACAGCAAGTCACTGTGATATTACTCAATTAGTCTCTGAGTAGCTTTCCTACCAATTCAATCAGGTGTACACGCATGAACGGTTTCACTATGCAGCTCATTGACTAGGTGTATGTAGGTTGATTGCGAAGGGTTGTCCTCGAATTAACGACAACTCTTAAGAGTGTCAGTGTGAACGCTTGTTCGCTGTTTGAAAAAAACAGCAGATCTCTACCGCTTACAATCGACAGAAGCGTCTGTCTTTTTCCTGTTATTCATTAGTGATTCACACTTATGTCAGATGCTAGCATCCACAGCGTACGAGCAACCACGTTGACCCCTACAGTTCCAAAATGGTTGCAATATGGCAACACCTATTGCCTAATACCCCATTCAATTCCATTATGCTCCAGTTATTCTGGTCTAAGTGTGAATAAACTAATTGGACCCTACTTAACTGTGATTGTAAAAGCCTTCCTTCAGTGGGCTACCAATTTGAAATTTTCCAAAGCTTAGTTTTATTTTGTTTCCAAAACCTAGTGGTAAACACGTGATTAGCATCAGAACAAAACTTAGTGAAACGGATAGAAGTACAGATCAGACTGGATCGTGACCGAGGCCCTCAGTCAAATCTACGGCAAGTAAAGACTGACGGTCAGTTGTTTCTGAACACACATAACTGGCTGATTATCAAGACTTCAACATACTTGATAGTTTACGAAGCCTTGGCATTTACCTAGATCTCAAACGATATTGTTTTACTGACGTTGTGATCTGCGGTGGATAGGTAGGTGCCTTGCGATGAATGAAGCAGTGCTTCGTCCTCACTGAGGGTTATTTGTTTGCAGATGACCTACTGAGATGCTGAATCACTTCGGGATATGCTCTTCGACCCTGATTTTGTGTGTTTTTTGCGTCCAGATAAATGCCAAGGATTTGTAAACTATCAAGTATGTTGAAGTCTCACTAATCAGCCAGTTGTTCTGTGTGTTCAGAAACAACTGACCGTCAGTCTTTACTTGCCGTGGATTTGACTGAGGGTCTCAGTCACGATCCAGCCTGATCTGTACTTTTAACCGATTCACTAAGTTTTGTTCTGATGCTGATCACGTGTTCACTACTGATGAGTGTATAGGAAATGAATCGATATCCTAACTTGTGCTTCAAAACCGCTGTGTTCGATTAAGTTAAATTGTGTGAATGTTTTAATTAGGCTGTAACCTGCGTGGTACCTTCGACTCTATACATTTTTCTAACTTGACTCCCTCTTCGTTTAGGTTTCGAGCAATTGCCAAATGACGTATGCAACTGACCTGATTTTTCTTATAATTTTTATTTTGCCATCATGCCCCGGTTGTTGTTATCAGTGATTTATTTTAAAACTGATTATTTTTTAGGCTCTCCTGCTATTGCACTCCTAAATTGCTCACAGAATGAGGTTGCAGTACTCTGGATCACTTTGTCATGTTCAACTTACCGCCGTTTGTTTAAGTGTTGTGAATGAACCTGTTGCTCATTCCACAGTTAAACAAACTGCATCATGTCGTGTATTTGTATTACTGCATCTATAACACTCCCACGTGGTGATCTTGCTTCATCGCGCTGTGGTGTTAGAGAGTGTCGGATTTCATGACTGATTGAGAAGACTGCGCCCTGAATCGCAACCGGTTTAGGAAAGGGAACATTTTGATTAGAAACTGCTCACCACCGGATCTGTCGGATAAACCCGAGTAGAAAGGTTCAGGGTACAAGGATGCTCAAGGATTCAGCAATCGAAAGTAAATTTATCGGATACCTTGAGTGTTGTCTCGTAGTTTTTGTCTCGACAACATTCCGTCAGCCGTCGAGATCATGCCGGGGTGATATATTTTGTCTCACTGAGAGTACCCTATTATTTCCGTACCCTATGCTCCGGTTTGCATCTGAAAAAGATTTTCATCTAAGACTCCTGATTACTCGATTATACGGGTCGAAAATGAAGATCATCTAATGGTTTACTGTTTCTGTTGTTGTTGATGTGTCAAGCGTTGACTATCCTCTGCTCGTTTTCCCAAGACGGTCTGACATGTTTTACGTTGTCTCTTTATATTCCCGTTCTGGTTTCTCGGAGGCTGTGGTTACCAACTGTTGTTTTGACTGTTTGACACTACAGTCATTCGTGATTCTGTTAATCTGCCTGCTATCAGTTCAATGAGGCTTGCCTACTGCAACCGGCTTATGGCAGTTTTAGATTCAACCCTGCCTCCTAGAAGGGAATACTTTACATTGTGACTGCCAACGATTAGATGTTGCTTCTTGTAAACTTTCGACCACCTCGGATAACATTTCGCAAAATCTTGCTGTCTGTCGAATGCTTCAGGATTCACTTGATGACATAACAGTGCTTCTTTTAAACTACATCAATGACGTCGCTGTCGTTCTGAATAGTGAAGTTGCCAACAAAGTTGTGTGTATGA
>JTDE01001158.1:29582-50845 GCA_014338405.1 Paragonimus skrjabini miyazakii
GGCGCCTTGATGTTGTTTGTTTGAATGTAGACGTAGCTCTTTTTTAGTGGTTAGGTCCCCTCCCTCTTTTTTCTTCTCTCTTCCTAAACAGGGTTTGTTTCTTCTTCTTCTTCATGGTTGTGTGGCAGTTAAGCATCAGTGTGAACCACTGATGTATTGCTGTCTATGATGATGATGATACGAAATGCTTGCATCTACCAGTTTTCGTTTTCTGACTGTTTTGTTCAAACTTCTGTAGGGAATGAACTGTTTCAAATTTCTGAAACTTTGTTCGTAACTTTGTTTGTAACAGACCTATAAAAGTGTGTACTGATTGCACTATTGAAGCAGACTTGCTTTTTTTTACTTCGGACTTTCGCAGCGAATGCCTGTCCAGAAAACTTTATTGGCAGGCACATGAAACTGACGATACCGAAAGTTAAGCTTCCATCGGCGGAAAAAAAGTTGGTTTATATGACGTACGGCACAACTGTTAATGTCGTCAATATTCAACGTGATAGTTTACGGTCAACTCAAAGACACGTTGCTTAAATGTGTGACCTCATTTTGTGTTCACTCCTTCATCTGCTCCTTTTGATCTGGTTACGTTGGTCGCGCAACCAAGCAACTTTCTCAGAGGATACAAGAGCACCACCTCACATGGCTAGCTAAGAGCGAAGTGAAGGCAATTTCGAGTACAATTCTGGCGCACCTGGTTGACTCATGACACCAATTCTCATCGAAAGTGGCTTTCTAGTCCACTTAGAACTTGCCTGATAGTCAGTTCAAAGGTGTCAAATTTCATTTTTTGATCGCTGCAAAAACGACCGAAATTCAGTTGCACAATTCACAGTTATGCGCCTAAAAAAAATTGTCTAGAGCATGACCTCGTTTTACCCACTTGTAGCTACCGGCGGTCAATTTGGTCACCTAATTGTCTTCCCATTTAGAACTGTTTGACGTAATCGTGTGACAAATTACTCTTGATTTTGTTCGCTTGACTATCATGCTGACAATCTATTAAGTAATTGACCCGATGGTGGATAACCGAAAACAAACTATTTGCCAAACCACCTTTACTTCCGATATATATATATATATGTATATATATATATATATATCAACTTTGTAAGCCGTATCTCCAAGTGACGATTTTGACTAGTTTCAACCATTTTATCTGATATGATGATGTGACTAAATGGACGACTGCGGGCGATAAGTGTATTGCTTTATAAAATATATTCCTCTTAATCAAGACTGCTGCATTTTCGCATGAGTGCACTGACGTACAACTTGTTCAGGAAGAGAGTAAATCCATCTGTCACTTCTTGCTTCTTGTTAACCATTATTTACGTGGCTTTCGGTAATACTGGTCATCTACCGTCACCATTTCTTACTTTGTGACTTTAAGTGGTCCATCTCACTCGCAAGAGTTCCATTACACGGTGATCGATAGGAACCAGAAATTCGCACCGGATGCAGTGTAACGAGGACATGTTTGTTAAAAAGCCAGCCAGTTGAGATTGAGTGTCATATCCCAGTGCCATCATAGCAACTCTGCCTGTTCTTGTCCATAATTGTACATATTTTGATATAACTGGTCTGTTTGCTATTGGTTTTGTTTAGTGGAACAGCTAGTTCCTTACAAACAATGATGGAGGTCCCAAGCTGTATGCAGAAGCATGCCAAGGCAGTCAACCATCAGTGGGATCCATTGATGTCTACGATAGTGATGAAAGAAAGTGTCAGTGTCCGACCGATACAGTCGACTTGTTCCAAAGCATATGTACTCTTTCAATGGCTTTCTGATAAAGTACTTATTTCCTTTTACCGAAAACAACAGTGCTCTGGCTCGTAGCAAATCGAACACATTTCAATTGAAGGCCGTACGCAAAAGTACAATAGTTCTGGGTGAAAGCAGTATATATTTTTGGATAACGTGAGTTTTAACCGCGATGTGTTTGTCCTACATTCATCATTCACAGGTGTTGTTTAGTAAGTTATCACTTTCGAGCTTTTTCTCTGAATTTTACAGATATCGTGAACAGTTAGCACTTCGCTCCGGAAATATTGGTGTTGTCCAACAGTTTAAAGAAGGCTGATGCGGTTGGGTTGTAATGACAATGACCAATAGTATAAAAAGGTACATATTCCCAACGGATCCTAAACGATGAGGCTCTTGGTTAAAACTAGACACATTCCAGAGGGTCAAGGCAACCAGTTTACGAAGATTTTGTGGGTAGAATTAACTAACGCATCATATAACATTAGCATCGATAATCTGAGTCTGCAGTACATTATTTCAAGTCCGATTGTCACATCCTGTTATTTCATCTGTTCACACGATTTGTGGGTTATTTTCTCTCCTGCAGACATTTTTATTTACTCCTTTTTCTCTGAAACGTGCTCTGTTCTTTTAAGGTGGTTACTATCGGTGTGGTGTCTACCTGATCTGCTGGTACTTAAGTCATTCGAGATATCTCCATGTAATCTGACGTGCCATTGTTCACATGCTGTCATATCAACAAAAGAACACTTATGTACTTCACGCATGTCTGTGAAATTCCTTGAAACCGCTCGTAGTAAATTGCACATACTGGTTCAATTAAGATATGGAACTCTGTGGTTGACCTGCTTTTAAGTTGGAGGGACATTATAACGCATCACACACTTTTTGGCGCTTGTTTATTTCAAACATGCTTAACAGTTTCATGACAATACTGGTTAGGAAAACAAATTTGAACTAAAAGCTATCCCAGTTATCGCTATTTGGTTTCATTTGAACTATGTAAATCTCACAATGACGTCAGTTCATCTGTGTTACTCATTGTCACCCACCCAGATGTCTGTTGCTTAGTGAGTGTCATTCATTGGTCCATAATTGCTGAATTTCGTATGGGGGTCGAACACCTCTCAAGGGCACATATTCTTTTTGCCTTGAAATGTTTCCTACTGTGTTTATCTTCACTATCCACTCGCACCCACAAATAAACATATAGACTTCTCTTCCTGATATTGAAAAAGGTTTGGTACATACTGACTCTATCCTGACACTGTCTACTAGATGAAATATGGGGCTCAGGAAAACTCTTGCTCAAGGAGACTACCGGAATCACGTCAATTCTCAATGAGTTACAGACATCTTAAAGATGACTCAACTCCCACTCAAAATACTCTGCATCCCAGATCATCTGTTGACAGCTCTCCTTCCATTAGACAAAGATAAACGCCTAACGGGTCATTTGCTGAAATAAACTAACAGAATGGGTGGGTTACCTTACAGACTGAACTGTTTTAGTCATAATCTGTTCACACTGAAGCACACTGCCCGAATTTGTGGTCACGGTTAAATTGCTTGAGAATGTTAAAATTCTGCCTAGTCGGCACATGTGTTAGAGATAACCTGCACCATAAGTTTCCTATTTCACAACTCACACGTGCACTAATGTTTGTCAGAAATCCTACTGCACTTCAATAACTTCTGTCAAATTTCCACTTATTCTTCCATTCATTTTCACTTTACATCTGTAAACCGTTCAACACCGTTTTCCTTCGGTCATTACAGAGGAAAAAATGTGCAAACAGCGATCTTTCTTTTTTCTGTCACAACCCGGAACATTGTTAACTGAATCTGAGGAATGTTTATTTTTTTATATTTAACGAAATTCGTCTTTTATGTTGGCACAGTGAAACGTGGTTTGGATGGCTAACGTAAGTCATCTACCATTTTCATGTTTACGTTGCTCTGTATATAGCAAAGTGGGACATAGTTTGAGTTCATCGATACAGACGCAAAAAATAGTAGGATCAAAGGTTTTTTCGGTAATCATTGTGTGGTTGTTTGAAAACGAAAATCAGCAGAACCGTGACCCTTTTGTTCTCGTCATCCTGCTTTTTAACAAAACGTTATCACTAGTTTCGACGTCCGTTGTCAATGTGTGTGAATGGAAATTATACGTTATTTGAAAATTGAATAGTGTATTGTATAGCCGAAACTAAAGGATAACGTTGTTACTCACTTGCGAAGGACGACAATCTAGGTCGGTACATACAGCTAATCGACAACCTATTCTATTATTTGAAATTTGCTTGATTGTTTCTACAGCCCATCTGTTCTTTTGATTATCGTGCAGTTGTTAGTATATTTTGTACACTGCTTCTAAGCAGATAAAAGCCATTGCTTTGCACACTGCATTATCTCTGTTGGAGTACCGATTTGGTCCGTGGAAGCATTCTCATCGGTCACATTCTGCTTGTCAAAATATGGCCGTTGATTCACCCGGCGGTAATAACGGACATTGCGTAAACAAAATATGACCAAAACATTGCTTACCTATGGGTTACACATCAATTAGTAGGATAGATATTAAACACTGTCCACAATTCACTACCGATGTGTGATTTGGACCGCATGAGTGGCATTTTTCCGTGTAAAACTGGTCGACTAATAGCACGGTACAGTCCGTGCTGTATGAAGATTGCTCGAGGCAATGTTGATTGGACTCCAGTTTTCAAGTGATAAACCCAGTAGTCTGTCCAGGAAAAGATCGGATCAAATTAGGGCAAAAGCCGTGGCCTCTGATCATGCGTTACGGTGGTTTGCCTAGGGCCTTCTTTTCCTATGAAACCCCACGGGCTCAGAAGAGGATAGTTTCTGTGTGAGAAAGAATGTGTTTTATGTTGTGATCGTTTCTTAAAGGAAACCTCCACGGGACTTTGGTAGATCTCTCCCTCTAATCACCCATGCCATACACTGGCTTGTAGACATGATTCATTCATTTTTAAACTCGAATTACTGATGTTTATATTACTTTCTGTTCGTTTTATAGTTTGATTCTGGTTCAGGCATGGTTCCAAGAATAGAATTAATTGCGAAAATTGAATGTATCCCACTCTCTACAGCCTCTTTAGTGGAGTAAACATCGCACCACCAACCACATCCCTGGATTCATTCTCACTTGTTATGAGTTATCATCTGAAAAACAGACCAACATAGCAATGCCACTATACTTATTTCCGAGTGTTTGTTGAATGTCGGCCCTTCTAGTAACTGGAGCACATCAGTTGTATTGGCTGCCTTTTAGCCACATTCATCCTGGTAATGCATGTCTGTGACTTCTTTTCATATATCCATCATTATCGGAAACTGTTGCTAGTATATACACTAACCTTGTCCCGAGCTTAATTCGCCTGCACTGCTACAGCTATTTATTCCTAGGGATTAACCTATGGGAATAACAACGTTTTCTTCTCATTGACTTGACGTAACTCATGGGTATTCCGCCTGTAATCCTCTGTAAAAATTAAAGCGTGTAACAAGAACTCCTTGGTGCATCGCATTTTTGTAGCATGTACTATTTCAGCGTCCATTTATTGCTGCTTTGCTAACATTTTTAGGATACGTCTCTTGATTTCGAAGATAGGTTAGTTAGAAAATTGATCACCTATAAGAGGATCTCCAAGTTTTGTAACATCATCTGATTATTCGGTCCCATGAGTTGTTTTTCGAAAATATGTATCGACCGACAGACATTGCATGAGGTATACCTCAACCCTTCTTCTGATAGATCATGATTCTAGTGACTTTATTTACCGTCCGGGGCACTGCATGTTCGTCCAACAATCTCGCCTACTGTGCTAGGGTCGTCTTTTATTGTCAGTTCGCCAATTGGTAGATCCTAAAAATCAGTCTAATGTCATCACCACTGTATACGTCTTCTTTCTTATGGCCATAGAACAGCGCGCTCACTTTCCAACCAATCTGACACTCTTAATATGATTTAAAACATTGAGTTCCCTTAATCCATTTTAATCAAAACAGAGAGAAGACATATCACGAGTTGTTAACATTTCGATTTACTCTCATCAATCGCCAACGTAAAACTAGCAATTTTTATACAAACTGTTTATAGCAACAACAATTGAACGAACATCATCATCATCATCACAACAGCCATGAGCCTGACCAAAAGGTACTGTGGCTTGGGCCGCCGCTCACCTCAACAGTGACGTGGAATATCCTAGAAGAAAACGTTACTAAGAAGATTGAAAATTATTAAAACAAGACTAAGTGGAAGAACTAGAAATGGTATGCATACAGGTCCGCCATTGACTGCGACACATAGCCATCTCGGATAGCGTCTCTAACCAGCGGTTTGAGTGATCACGAGGACCCCATCCAGACAGGCGACACCTACCCACTTTGCTCAATGGGGCAGTCAACGTCTTCATATTTTGTGACCACGTTGTTGCTTGATCACCACGTGGTTTTACCCAACTGTTGGTGGCCTCAGCATATAATGCCCGGTACGGTAAACGATTAGGTGACATACGGAGTACGTGACCCAACCATCGCAAGCTGTGTACCGTGACTATTTTACCTCCTATTCCTTCTGCCTTCCATATGCCTTCGGGCGATAATTGTTTTCTGAGGCAAAGACAAATGGTAAACATTGACGCCTTCAATGTCCGCACTCTCCGACAAGTCGGTCAGCAAACTGCTCTGGCTAGTACTCTCTCAAGTTTGGGTATTGGTGTGTGCTGTGTGTCGGAGACGCGAGTCCACGACTCTAGCACGGTTATCCACTTGAGCTCACCTCTAGAAAACTGTCGATCCAAGCGCTTCTATCTCAGGGTTTCTGGTGACGCTGAAGCTGAATCTCGCGGTCAAGGTGGAGTGGGAATCGCACTGAGTTCCAGAGCGGAGCAATGCTTGCTCGATTGGATCCCAGTGAACAGTCGCTTGTGCGCTGTCAGACTCAATACATCGGTAAAAGTCTGTCGACGCAAGTCAGAAAGACGTTGTGTATTCATTATATCGGCGTACGCTCCAACGGACGGCAGTTCGGATGCTACCAAGGATGCGTTCTATGACGCCCTCGTTGATCTTCTGAGGCAAACTAAGCACTCAGACATCATCATACTGGCGGGCGATTTTAATGCTCAGCTTGGTCTTCTTTCTTCGGATGAGAAGCGGCTAGGAGGTATGTTTGGTGTCCGGGCACAACACACTAATAATGGCGAAAGACTGCTGCAGCTGTGCGCATCCCACGGTCTGTATATTTCGAGTACCGCATTCCAACACAGGAGGAAGCACTGTGTTACATGGAGAACTCCGTGTGCTTCTCAGCCGTGGACACAGTTGGATCATATAGCAGTTAGTTACAGGTGGCGTCACTCTGTTAAGCACTGTCGTGCCTTTTGGAGTAACCACCTGGACTCAGACCATGCTGTTGTGCGTGCCCGTTTTATTTTATCATTTGCTCAGAGGATCTACGCTCGTAAATGCAAGGTGCTTAACTGGCATTCGAGCGATGAGGATGTAAAGAACGCTTACCAAAAGGCGTTAACGAAGAAGTTACCCAGTTCGAGTCAGATGAAGGATCCTAATGAACACTGGGAACAAATCGCCGATGCTATGAAGGCATGCGGCGAACAGGCATGCTCCGATGGGGCTGTTCAGTTGCGACAGCACTGGATTTCTGTCACGTCGATAAACCTTATGAACAAACGTCGCTCGATCCCACCTGGTTCTGAATATGATGACGACCGTCGAGAACTTAAATGCAAGCTGACTAAAAGCTTGCGCAAAGACCGTGAGCAATACTTGGTTGAACAATCAAAAGAGATGGAAAAAGCCTTTTTTATCTGGGAATAGCAGAAAGCTTTTTTCCCTGATCCGTGGTTGTACTGGCCGTCGAGTCGGTGTAAGTGAGACAATATGTGAAACAGATGGTTCACTTATTACCAGTCAATCGCATCGACTTGACAGGTGGGCTGAACATTTTGAAGAGCAGTTCAGCTGGCCTCAACCAGATCATGTGGACAACGGTACCCGAATGGTCAGTTATTGCATTCCAGACGGTCCTCCGTCGGAAGCAGAAGTGGTCCTGGAGCTTAAATCATTAAAGCGTAATAAGGCTCCTGGACCAGACCTCCTCTCTTCTTCTCTTTTCAAGGATGGTGGCGAGAGGTTGATATCAGAACTGACAAAACTCCTTCAGACGATTTGGGAGACTGAAGAGGTACCACGTGATTGGTGCCTATCAACAATCATTCTCGTTTTCAAAAAGGGGGCCCGAAGTCAATGTGACAACCACAGAGGCATCAGTTTGGTGTCTATTGCGTCCAAGTTACTCACTGGTCTCATTTTACGTCGGCTCACTAAGCCCAGAGAAAGCCAGATACGTGAAGAATAGGCAGGATTCCGATCCGGTCGGGGGTGCGTTGGTCATATTTTTACCTTGCGACGGATCTTGGAACATCGGCACTGTTACAGACAGTCGACAGTCGTGGTCTTTTTGGACCTGAAGGCTGCTTTCGATTCAGTTGCTCGTGACGTTCTCTGGAGCCGCCTTCTCCGCAAGGGAGTACCAGAGAAATACGCAAATCTATTGAGATCATTGTATGCTCACTCTGCAAGCAGGGTGAGAGTTTATGGACAACTGTCTCGGGCGTTCATCACTTCTAGTGGTGTTCGTCAGGGGTGTCCGATTTCCCCCTTCCTGTTCAATTTTGTCATGGACGACATTCTGGAGGGTGCGCTTCGGGAATACAGTGGACTTGGTGTTGAGCTTCTTTCTGGCGCTAGATTGACCGATCTGGAGTATGCGGACGACATTGTCTTACTTAGCCCCTCTGCCGAAAACATGCAGACCATGCTGGACAGGTTGAGCGACCGGGCTGGTTTGTATGGAATGCGCTTTGCACCTTCAAAGTGCAAAGTGTTGCTTCAAGACTGGGGTACTTCAACCCCTACTTTCTTCATTGCAGGTAATCCACTTGAGACTGTGGACAGTTTCACACAATTGGGTAGCACTATCTTGTCAGCCTGTAATATTGCTGATGAGATATCAGCGAGGATCGCAAAGGCACGAGTTGCCTTTGCCAAAATGCGTCATCTGTGGCGTCGGAATGACGTCCGGTTGTCGCTAAAAGGAAGAGTATATAATGCGTGTGTGCGTTCCATTTTGCTTTATGGTTCGGAAACGTGGCCTGTTCACAAAGAAGACATCAACAGGCTTGCTGTGTTTGACCATCGTTGTCTCCGCGAATTGGCCCATATTAAGTGGACTGATTGCGTGAGCAATGTGGCCGTTCGCCGGCGCGTATTCCGGAACGCTCGGGATGCGCGATCAATTGGTCAAGTAATAAAATTGAACGAACCAAGCACAAAGTTCTGACCTTTTACGTGTCATCGCCTTCTGTGCACACAAAACTGGCCGATGGTGCTTGATGAGCATTGCCTCGCTAATCGCCAACAGTTTCCGGTTGCGATCATGTAACAATATCTTGGACGACTTAACAGGGTCAACTGGGTGACCGGTTGCTAAAATGTGTCTGGCGAGCAGACATGGAAGTTTTGATGTTACGATGTTGAACACCTATCTGCTCGCACAAAAGTTGACCCTTTTACGTATGTGTACAGCATCTATTACCCCGTTTTGCAGCAATCCATAAGTTACATGCAAACTGTGTCCAGCTTTACAAAACGAAGTGTATTTCCTTGTCGCTCCCCGATAATCCTGTTGGTGTTTTCTCAAATTTGAGATTTCTTGTTCTCCCGCCTCTTTTTCACCGTATTCTTCCTTTTTTAAATACTAGACAATCCATCTTTTTGGCGCCCAAATTTACAGCAATTTTATTAGGTTTCCCTTTACCGTTGTTCATTTTCCAAATCTTGCTCCCATCCCATAAATTTGAAAATCGTCTCATATCGCAGAAATATCTACATTCCCTACAGTGTAGCTACATATCTCTCCAAATAGATGTATTTACCTTATCATGTAAATTATCGTTGATGTGATCTGTGCTGGTTTGCTGTGTGCTAATGCTGTTGCTGGAATAGCCTTTGGATCAATTTGTGGTTGCTTGTGCGTGCGCACCTCAATTGTACTGATTGATTATTTACGTGAGCATGCTGGCGTACATCACACTGCCAGTGTGCCATGCCGTTTAATAAACTGATGTTTCATCTTCTGAGTTGATATCAACATGCAAGCAGATGGCAGGAATCCATACGGAGTTCGCGGGTAACATTCTGATCAATCGTTAGATGAGGTCTTCGGCACGAAAGTCAACATTTTACCGTATCAATCGTGGATGGGTTCAAGATAAAACGTCCGTTTGTTGTAAGCGTTCTCCTTAAGGAGGCTTCAGATACAAATATTTTGAGACCGGACGGGATCTTTGCAAGACTTATCTCTGAGGTGGTTCTCTTTCAAATAAACTTGCCGTATATGTTGGCCCCTCTCGTTTGTTCATCATCATTGGCTAGAACTGCCGTTTTGTTATGTACCCCTTTACATCGTCATCTTCGCTATCCGTCACCTTGGCGAACATGGTTTTCTCCTTCTACCGTCTCACGCCACGGTGTGTTCTCATGGTTCTGCTAGCGATTCGTCACCATCGTCTTTGACGATGGACGTATCGATCACGTTTGCAACTCTCACATGTCTCATTCCTACTTCATCCTCCTGTGCGATCGACAGACAGTAGCGGCTGAACAGAGAGTGGCATTATCTGTCTCTAGTTTTATAACTATTCCTGTGGATACTGTACCGTTTGTCTTTCCTGAGGTAATTCAAACGTATGGCAACATACTCAAGCTGAAACAGAGCGAGATTTCAGCGATGTGCACCTTACACATTGTATAACTACCGACGACGAGTCGCAGTCGTCGGTCACTTCCAGTGATTTCACGTCCTCCATAAAACTGACTAAAGCGGTAACAAAAGTCCTGGTGCATGCTTTCATCACTGATGTTGGTCACAATACCACATTTCTTGAGAGGATGTACTTAATTTCTCAGTCAAAACAAAATCAGACCTTCTAATTGACTTTCTTTAACACTGTAGAGGAGAAAATAACACAAATTGTGCATTTTATTCAGTAGCTGAATGGTGGAAACGACAGTTATTCCCCGAATAAGTCTCACGCGTTCATTATCCGTGCGTCGTATTGTTCTATCGTCACTTCGTTTCGAGAGACGAATTGTCGACCAACCGGTGAAAAACTGTGTACAAACATCACTGATTTGAGTGAGGATCTTTTTGTTGTTTATTTCGGGACTTAATTTGACTTATGTTTCTCTTGTTTCCAGCTTCTACAGTTCCATTCATCATGGTCATTGATCGATTGGTTTTACGTGGTTGTCGCGTTCCATTTAGGACGTTTTCCTCAGCTCTATGTGCACATTCGCCCTATCCGGCTGTAGCTGAAGTGAGTTGTTCAGTATCCTTTTTATCAGACTAGCAATTTACACAACAATTTCTGTTAAACTGTTCACTGCACACGACCGCCAGCGCACATGCCGTCTGGTCGAAGTTTCCCCGAGTGTGGGTTTTTTTTTTATCATCAAGTTTCTGTTCAGCCACACTTTAGGTAGCATTGGTGGACTTGTTATGAGATGTTTACGAGACGGGTTTTATCGCAAGGCAAGTGAAGCAATTTCCCTTTCTCGGACCCTAAGCATGGATAATGTTTGATGACTGGATTTTACGTTGAGAATACCAATTTTCTGTTTACACGCCTTATCAAGATCCGTGTTCACTGAAGCATGTTACGAGTGATCAGTTGGTGGTTAACCGAAAGAAAGTTAACACGGCCGGTTTGTAAGTTAGGACTTGTGAGGCTTGTTCACTTAATCTCCGGCCGGAGACGTCTCAAAGTATACCAGCTAATCGGATTCAACGGCGGGACATGGCTTTTGCTTGCGTGAATGACAGCTAATGAGGCCTGACAGTAGAAATCGCAAGGAAACCGTTCCGTAGATGACCTTAAGGTTGATTATTTTAATTTATACGCAAGCGTCTTATTGCTTAAATCTCCGCCTTACCGTTTCATTTGCCTCCTAATTAAAATAACACAAATGCTACTGGTAATGGTCTATTGTTTTATGATAAATGCGTTGGTTGAAAACTTAAATCGCGCTTCCGTTTGTGTTTGTTTGTCTTTACGGCATCTCAGAGCACATACAGCCATGAGTGTTTGTGACCGTACCACGCCTGTCATTGCACTATAGAAACTGGGTCACTCTGTCGACAGCATCTATCAGAGTAGATTGGCGACCTTCACCACTCCACTTTGCTTTCCTACTTGACCCTGACGTTTCCTGAACCTCACCTCTGGCAGTTCTTTTCCAGATCCCACAATGGATATAGTTAACTCAACTTAGTGATGTTGCCCTAATAACTTCCATCTGTTAAAATCCAGTTTGTAGTACCCGTTGTCTGCTGCTTAGACCTGAGGTGCGAGTAAACACTAGACTAGACAGAAAATGTAACAGTTTAAAATGATCAAGTGGTCCTTTTGATTTTTTTTGTTATTCACCTACTGTTCGTGGTAGAAATGTCGCAGACAGGTGTCCGTCATATATTGTCTTCACACTCAGCCAGTACATCAATAACATAACCGGTGTGTCTCCCTCAAGTAGAAGAGGTGGACCGTTGGAGAAAATGGTCATCCTGACGATGATATCAAAATATGTAAAATTGTGGTGTTCCGGCTGGGAGGACAGTGCAAATGAATATACAACGTATCTACGAGAGACCCCATATTAAAGATTTAAGCTTCAACTGGACTCTAACCAACGACAACAAACAGTTCTTGTCGCTGATTTGTGTTCACCGAAAGCCTAGTTTTTCGCACTTATGTCCTTTCCTATTTATAACGTCTGCCATATCACTTATCAGTGGCAATTTCAATGCTCATTGGTGGCGCTGCTAAATGCTAGCGTGCACAACTTAGAAAATTCTGCTACGGCAACCACTCCCTAGATCCTTTGGTGGATTCCATTTAACACATTGGAATGGATAGGTAGCTGAAAACCGATGAGAACTTTTTTTTACTTCACAGCATGGCTATTAAGCACAACTGATAAAACATTCGCCTTCTTTGAGCATTTGGTTCCTGTCTCTAATTCGAGTCCAAACAAAACCTAGATTTTTCCGCAGTTCTCCTCTTACTGGACAAGTCTGTAAAATTACTTATTAATAATATACTACGAATTACTGATGAGTGGTCGGGGATTTGGTTAATTTCAAGTTGAACATCACCCACAATTGATCGAGGCTGTCGCATCACCATAGACTTTCCAGTCGGCCCCTTTCGAATAGCAGAAGAACTAGACTCGAGTTCCGCTCTCATTAGAGCTCATCAGTAGTGCATATCATCGCCACTGCCGGGACTTGAACCACGGACACGCTGTTCATGGGGCAACCGTGTTTACCACTGCGCCATTCACCTCACATTAGGCACGACCGAATTATCATAGGTGAACTCTCAACCACTTGTGAGTAATGATCAGGTTGCCCGATCGTCTCGAAATGGAGACACAGTTACTGTCTGTTAACTCCAATCGATAACCCCGCGATCAGGACTTCCTAGGCAGGTTGAAATCTCTGATTTCATTAAACCTGCTAGGTGACATTTAGATTACTAATGAGAGAAAGTGGTTGAGCGTTCACATATGATAATTCGGTCGTGCCTAATGTGAAGTCAATGGCGCAATGGTAAACACAGTAGCCTCATGAAAAGCGTGGCCAGAGTTTTTGTCCCGGCAGTGGCAAGGATATGCACTACTGACGAGCTCTAATGAGAGCGAAACTCGAGTCTAGTGCTTCTTTTCGAAAGGGGCCGACTGGAATGTCTATGAGAATGCGACAGCTGAGATCAATTGTGGGTGGTGTTCAACTGGGTACCACGAATTGTTTGTATCGAACCATGCATGTATATTTAGTATGCCACTTGTGTTGCGTAGTTCACACTTTTGCCATTCTTTCGTACTTTTGAAAACATCGGTCGTTATTGACCTGTTAGAAACTTGGTCATGAAGATCTTTGTGAACTCATTCCAGCTGTTAACACTAGCAAATTACAAATTGCTCGTGCTCGTTTAACAGGAGTGATTTTTGGATGAGTTGCAATGTCTTAGAGCTAACTCTGCTAATGGATAATACATAGATAATCTACCCTGCCTGCGGAAGTTAGTATTGGATGGTTTAGTATGTCTCAGATGTACAATAGGTAATGATGTTGACAGGGATGGCAGAAAACTCATTATTTTGCCGTCATGCGGTACGGCGACAGATCTCTTAGTTAAACATCATCACATGTATTCGCGTCTGCCGGGCATAATTTCGAATATCAAAGGGCTTGGCGGCTACCAAGCGCGTTATTGGTAGGTATTTATTAATCACTGTTCGTTGAATCATACGATGGCCCCATTACCAAGCGTTAGAGTGACTACTAACGAGTATCTGCTCATTTGCAGTTGGGTCAACCACTTCGTTGGTAGAAACGAACAACAACGTCAGGGTTGTCTATTCAATTGTTTTCAGACTCGGGCTGTTCGCCTAGGTCTTGCATACTGGAAGTCAGCCGAGTCGTTCATAATCGTCTTCACGAGACTCATGGACAGACGAAATGCACTTGCGGTCACACATAGTAACAACAACAACAACAACGTAGTAAAAGTCAACTCATAACTGAAAAAGAAACCACAAACTCTGAATCGAGATAAAAGTGTCGATTGTTTCCTGCGTCATAAAACTGACTGTCACTTTAATCCATCCTGGGCTAACCACTGACGTGATTCATGGAAAATAATTATTCGGATCACTAGATGGGTACTGGTATCGATAACTCTCAATGTAAGGAGACTGCTTAGCTGTGTAGTGAAGGTTGAAGGCACAATTAATAACCCCCTTTTAGTATGTGTTTAGTGATCCTCGACGTCGTCAAGTACCGTGACCGAGTGAGTTGTTATTCCTTCATTCAAATCCGGGTTATATGAATGCTAAGGAAGCGGTGTTGATACAACTTAACGACCTGCAGGCTTGTCATTAGTGGGTTATCGCCCCCACGTGATTTGCAGATAGAAACTTCACCCTCGTTTTTGGCTCATTTGCTCCTCTGGATGTTTTTCCGAAAGTCACTTGAGGCAAGCGTTTGTGAAAAAACCACAAAGTAATGGAAGATATGACGTCAAGTCGTTGTCTTTTAAAGGGTGACGACAAGTTATTACTGGTGGATAGAAGGCTGTCTCAGGATCTACTTTACCGACCTCTGATAACCTCCGTCGGTGTGTTTTATGGGAAGCCTAGCCGGCTTTCGGGGCCTGGTGTTGCATTTATCCGTTTGTTTGGTGTTTGATATTCTATGTTTGTGCAATATCGATTATGGAACTCGATGAAACACGTTCGATTTGTTTGTGCATATTAAATTCTAAAATTTCTTCTCTCTAAACTTTTGCTGCCTCTAGTGCCAAGTTGTAATTAGTTTTGTACCGCGGCTACATGCAGAAAAAGTAAATCCAAGTTTTCGGTTCTAATTTTACAGACATCGTTGCGTTAGTACTTAGTATTGTGTGGCACACTCTCACCTTCATTTGGAATTAATTCCAAAATGAACACCACTCACATTTGATCGCAGCTCCCGATTTCACGTTAGCTTTACAGCTAGCCTTTGCTTCGAGCAGACACACTGGATTCGAGTTTTGCTCTTGTCAGTGCACATCAGTAATGCATGTTCTTCCTCGGACCGGATTTTTCAATCCGACTCTCGTGTTTTGTGAGATTAGCGTGTTGACTACACTGCTAGTAACCCCACAATAGACATGGTTGAATGATTATATCCAAACGCTCAACAGTGCTGGTGTTCAATCTGGAGTGCTCTAAATACCCGAACTTCCATTAGCCATTTAAGCCGTACGAATATGGACATATAAGCGAGCGTATGTCTTCGATAATTCATCTTTGGGCCGGTACAATTATATGAGGAGTTTATGGGGAAACTTGGTCGCTAGCCAGTCGATTGGTAGTGGCTTGATCATTTCATTATGCTCGTTCGTTGATCTAACCGTTCAGGTTGACTATCGATAGGTGGATTCGTAGTCATACTCAGTCGATTCGATAAAGATCGTAGCTTCAACCAAATTGAGAAATCCTGATCACAAGGCTATTTATTGAAGGGAACACAGTGATTCTGTTTATGACCCTTTCTGAATGATAGAGTGAAATGAACACTGTTCACGATATTTGTGGTTGTGTGGATACGATTATTCGATTATGTCTATATTAGGTTGTGGTTAACATGCTAGTCTCAAACACGAGGACCGGATTGGAAATCTCGGTCTAGAAGAGTACATGTACTACTGATATGCTCTAGTGAGAGCAAAGCTTCAGTCAAATACTTTCTCCCAAAGTGTTCTACCCGATTAGGGAATCTGAATACAAAGGTTGCAGTCAAATGCGGGTGGCGTTTAATTTGAAATCACTTAAACTTAATTCCTCAGATCAGTTACGATATACTAACACTTTGTTTACTCCCATTAATCACGAACTTAAAACGCGCAGATTATATAGATCACGCATACAATATTGTGTACTCAAGACTACGGTAACCTGATAGGTCACTTTGTCTACTTTTGTGGACACAGCGCCAACTGTTGAGCTCGAACGAAGAATGCTTCGCAAAAATCCAGTAATTCTGAGTTTCGGTTGTGCAACCATATCTTGAATCGGTTATCTGGAGCAAATTGGTAAAACATTGTCATAAAGTTTTCAGCGATCGATGATGTAGGATTTCCAGCAGCGTGTTTACCAAGCTGAGACTGGTGCGTCATCAGTTTATTCAGCCATTTTGGGATATGTTTGGTCACTAGTTGTGTTGGTTGTCTATCTGCCGGGCATATGTAAACGTCACCGCATGTGAAATGGTACACAACGTGAGAGACAGAATAGTTAGGCGAACTGCATTCGTGTTCATGGTGGTTGGTTCTCTATTAAGTTGAACTAAACATAACTACGTAGTGACAGACGTTCGAGTAGAGTTTGGTTTGCGCATAAATGTCATGAGTTGCGAAAACGCAGGATTATATTCTTCTTTTGAACCAAACTTAATTGTTGAAAGGGCTCCATTTTCGTTGTCTCATGTTCGTTTTGTGAGGTCGTTTTTCGGTTGCTCTATTTTGAGATTTTTCTACTGGACATTTTGAGTATCTGGTTAGTTCACAGTCAAGGTGATGAGGTATTTTTATTGCCATTTTTGTCAGTGGTATTGTATAAATTCTAACTATTTCGACAACCTTTTCTGACGTTTTCCGATCCGACTTTCTTAACGAACATCATCGAAATTTTTCCTCGTAACGAACCACACTGAGCTGCAACTCTTCCCAAACTGCCGTTGTTCATCTGATGAATGCATATCTTATACTGTGCACCTGGAACATAATGTCAGCAACATCAACACCGCAGTCGTTCTTAATGTCAGCCTAAACCACACTCGACTTCTTGTGGGTCTATTCTGCGCATGTGTTTTGATGCGAAGTAGACAGTGAAACAAATGATTTATATCTTTGGTTTGGTGACCAGGCCGACCATGTGTACTATAGGTACAAGCGCACATCAGACGGCGTCGCCAATGTTGAAGTTGAGTCATGTAACCTTATCTCTCTCGCCCACGTATAACATTGCTGAGTTGCTTATGCCAAGGCGGAACATTGAAGGCTGTAAAGCCACGCAGAGTTAAGACAGACCAAGTGTCTGTTTGGGTATTCTGAGAGGCAAGTAGTTAGTTCAGTACACTTTTGGACGCCAACTGACTGACCGATCGGAACTAAATTTCGAAAAAACGTTGACACAATTGATTAAAACAAAGTTGCTAGAACTTGGGGCTAAGATGGCCGCATAATAAAGACACACAGACTTAATAATAACAATAATAATGCCAATAACAAATGTTTTACTGATAAGTAATATGGCAGACTTGATAATTTAAGAAAGGCCTGATGGCGACTGGATTTGAACGAGAGACAAAAGCAACTTACCCAAACCCGACAAACGCTTTGTCAGCCAAACCACGTAGCCATGTCTAGGGCTCAGTTACCCACCCAACTCAGGCCCAGATATTTAGCGATTAGATCTCTTCTAAATTCCCGGATTTGCCAGACTACTTATCAGTAACACAACTGCAATGCTCAACAGAGGCGTTGGTGAATTCTAACGTCAGTTGTTCGAGAAATCATGTTTTGACAGTCAACCCCTTGGATCATTTGGTGGATCCCATAGGGTTCAGGGAGTTAGGTCGGTAACTGAGTCTATATGTGACATTTATCGACTCCCCAGCGTGACTTCGTAGCTCAGCTATAGACAGCGCTTGCATTGTTCGGGCATGCTGTTTTTTCGCTGGTTCGAATCTAGCCGAAATCCGAATTTTTCGCAGTTAGGTATTCCAAATAATAGCAGTCATACTATAGTTACATGAGCTATCATTCCAATAGGTGTATTTTCATTGCGATGACAACCAGAAGTTCGCAGTTTTGTTATATCCTTAGCTCTTGACCTGTTAAGCTTGATGACTTTCGGCGGGGTCATCACACTGTCCAGTTTAGCTTGACTTCAACCGGGATAACTATTTCTCTTCCTCTAAGCTAGCTGGCGATGTATATCAATGAACTCAGTCCATTTAACCATTTGTGTCATCAAACACTTTGCGAGACTGGAGGATCTACGTGAAGTTATCGCTACCTGCATAGTACTATTCACTGTCCGCCCAAAATGTGTTCCCTTCTTTACTAAAGTAACCATAATCTGCTTTTACACCGTTCCTTCTTTTCAGTTATCCCTACCGATCATCGTCTTCTTTCCATAATAGTGTACTCTCTTACTCTTCATGCCTCTTAGCACGATAGTTTGGCGTGAGGTTCGAAAAATCATATAAAGTTAGGAATAAATATCGTTTTTTATTCGCACTGATACACACTATATGTCTTGCTTAGGACTTGTGGTACAAGGTTACGATCAGCCCGTTTTTTCTTCACAGTTCAATTTAGAACTGAAGCGAGATGTGAATAAAGTTTAGTCTGTTTGAAATTCCAGCACTTGTTTGATGCCGATAATAGCCGGTACCTTGTAGTGGCGTCTGCATTTTTGATTTTTTTCAAATGATCCTAATAACGCAGAGTGAGGAATTTCAGCACATTGACTTCACGAAACTGACCGCGTCCTGTACGGATCTGATGCACTTTGAAGAGACTGAGGGCAAATATCATGGTCGTCGTTGTGAAGGACGACAAACTAAATTGTTTCCATTGTAAGATCTAGATGAATGGTTTCTTAATGTCATGCTTCTCCTTGTGAACATAGTGACTGTTGGTAATTGGTCCTGATGAGGTTAACTTGTTTTGGGTGAGTCGGTGAATACATCTTCTGAATTTTCTCAGACGGGAGGATAAAATGGTCACAGCGACAGACTAGAATGACCACTGCTACCGAAAGTAACTCTTTGGTTACTTTATTTTGGTGGATAACCCACTAGCGAAGAAACGGTTTTCTTTCTGCAATAGAACACCCATTGTAACATTTTGAATGTAGTTAATTGGTGCAACTGTCCTTCATTTGTTCGTCGCGATTGTATGCATGCAAGAACTCAGTGTAATTGTGCTAATGAACGATGCCCTTAGGGGATAGTCATAAGTGCAGAAAGAAAGAATCAATTCATTAACTGATAATGTGTTATTTCTCGAATGAATATTTACATAGATGAATCAAGCTAACTAAATTACGATTCAAAAGAACTTTTGATTATTGCTGTCTGGAAATAATTCTAGCAGATAGACTTGACTAATCTGAAAAATTCCCTCATAACAATTAATGACTGAATTTACTGCTTACTTAATCATTGTATTATTTGTTAAGCTTTAATAGGTCTGCGGCTTTTGATCGTTTCTCTTAGCTTTTGCGTTCTCCAGATGTGAAACATTATCTTTGTCATTTCATTAATCCATTCTACTTGTCAACTTACTTAGGTGTTACAGTTGGGGCACAGTTAGTCTCATTTGTGGACCCGACCGTCAACAGCAAATCTACTCTTGTTGACATTTTCAAAGAATACCCTAAAACAGTCCAAAAACATTTTTGTTTTTTCCACTTCGGTTATACTGACATGTTCGTGCAAAAGTTGTGGACAATTTTACAATATTTAGTTCATCTGATCTGTCACGGTTTTTCAGTCATTGGGGTCAAGTGTTAGTCGGTTAGCGATCCTGTCAATTGTTGCTCTATGTTTGTTAGATTCTAATCAGTCATTCAGTCTCAGTATTTTGTCTCATGTATTGTGATGGTACCATACCACATATCACCAGAATGTCCAATTCGTTACTCTGACAATTCTGTTTTTCTTTTTGCTTGGATTGCTAATACCAGCCTGATTGAAACTTCGATGATCATTCATTTATATTCATTGTCCGTATTTCCTGTTCGATATACGAATTCGTTTGATACTGACCCTCTAGAAAAGGGGACACGCAAGAATAGATGAAGGTGATCAGTAAGAATGGTGGCCCTTAAGTAAGAGGTGTACTATAACAGATTTGTTTTTCAAGTTAACGTCACTGGCGTCTCATATCTTCTACCTCAGTGGAACTGCAATATGCAGCTGGATGGCTGAATTTAACAGTTGATGAAATAGGAATTCCGCATTACTCATAATCGATCGTAGTCCTCGTATTCTCGTAGACACTTTGGACAACCTCTTTTAAGAAGTACCATACTTGAGTTTCGTTCATGTTAAGGCCCATCGGTAGTACATGTGTTTGCCACGCTTTCACGAAGCAACCACATCGGACACTGTACACAACTGAATCGTCATGTGTGAACGCTCAGCCACATTCGGTTGTGGATAATTCTCAGATTGTCAATAGCCTCTGCAGGTGAAGTAGTAACTGTCCTGTTAACTCCAATTAATGACCCATTTACTGGGATTTCTCTTCATGTTATACTCGCAGAAACTGTTAACTTGTTCAGCTATCTTTTGATTACTGGGAGATTTGTGGTTAATGTAAAGTGAACTTCACTCACAATTGATCGCGGTTGTTGCATTTCTACGGACATGGATACACACTATTGGCGAGTTCTAATAAACTGAAAAGTCTATGGGAATACGAGAGCTGTGATTGCTCATGAATAGTGATGTTCAATTCATTATTAAGTAAATTCTTGGTTAAGCCACAACGAGTTAAAACCAAAAGAGTTATCAGTTTCGCAACGTTTCGACCCTGTTGGAGAGCTTTTATCGAGCGATTTAAATCACAAAATTAACACTATACAACCTGCAGAGGAGGTAGTTATCGCTTGATAAAAGCTCTCCGAGGGAGTCGAAACGTTGCAAAACCGATAACTCTTTTGGTTTTAACTCGTTGTGGCTTAACCAAGAATTTACTCAACAATGAGCATTAGCACAACGCACATTATGTTTTCTCGTATCCGTTCTGTTTACGGTTCGGAA
>JTDE01001158.1:51649-64844 GCA_014338405.1 Paragonimus skrjabini miyazakii
AAAAAAAAAAAAAAAAAAAAGGAGGCAACATTGTTAGGCATATTATCTTCCAGATTAAGTGGCACCGTCCTTTTCGCGTGGAACGTTACGATAAGACTTGCCTCATACTAGGTACTACCGATCGCGTCAGTCAGTTGGCGCGTTATCAGCTCGGCTGCCGCGTCCTCTTTGGACGGCAAAGTAACATAGATCTTTTTCTTATCAGCTGTGTCTACTGGAGCTTGCGTAGGTCTCTCTTGCATGTTTCTGATAATAAATTTCTCAGGATAGGCGTTACCAGAAAGGATATCCTGTAGCATACTTAACTCCAATTCTATCGTATCTTCCGTACAGATTATTTATGCTCTATCTGTCAAGCAACGTGTAAGACCCCGTTTCAGACCAATCGGTACGTAGCTGTGAAAGTGTAGATATTGCCCACTCCAGGTTTTCTTTCTATATACACTTCGCTGTAACGATCCATCTAATTTGCGTGTTAGTGCTACGTCTAGAAATGGCATGTGGTCATCAGTTTCTTGTTCCAACGTGAACACGATGTTCTTATGCGCCTTGTTAAAACGGTCAAAAACTTCTGTAAATCTTCCGTCCTGTCCACTACGCAAAAAACATCATCTACATATCGTCGAAAATAACTGGTTGTTCTAATCATTTCATCCAACTCGTTTCTCTCAAGCATGCTCATGAAAATATCCGCCAGTACCGGGCCTAACGGTGAGCCCATAGCTACGCCATCAATCTGGCGGTAAAGCTCACCATTGAATTGGAACTGAATGTTACTAGTACATAGCATTAATAACTCCTTCAGCTCAGAAACAGGTAGGCCGACGTTAATCCGGCGACTTTCGATATAATCACACAAGAATTGTATTGTTTCGACCGCTTAGACCGATACTTGACATGTGTAATTCGCCCTATCGTGCTGTTGCGCAATGGCTTGTGGAGATCCTGGAGCCGGTCAAGAGAGAAGTTACGAAATACAGCTTGAGAGACACATTTGAATTCGCAGATTCTATCTTTGAGCTCAATGTATCAAGCAAGAAAAAGCTATCCTTAGACGTTTCGTCTCTATTTACCAATGTCCCCCTGGTCGAAACAATACAATTCTTGTGTGATTATATCGAAAGTGGCCAAACACCTGCAGTCAACCCACGCGACAATTTGATCCCGTCCCCCCCAACTCACCCCAGTTAGCACTGACTTCCTAAAACCTACCTGCCTTGTGATCATAACCACAACGAAGTCGTGTTTGTGTTTTACCCAATCGCTTTACCCTCGTACTATTTTTGATCAATAATTTTCCTTACAGTTTCTTGATTTATTATATAATTGTACCGGCCTAAGATGAGAATTTATCGAAAACAGGTCTGTTCGCTGAAACCAAAATTGTTCTCAATGATTTCTGCGGGAATTTTCAATTATTTGAAGTAAAGATTGTGCTTTATTGGACGCCTTCCCGCTACGATAGTTCGGTCAAGAGTTATCGCTACAAGTCATTTAGTGGAGACTGTTATACAGTGGGTTTGGTGAGAGAGACAAAGATCCCTGTTACACTATTCAATAACTAGTGAGTAGACAATATGAATTGAACATTAAGAAAAGTTAGCACTTCCGAACCGTAAACAGAACGGATACGAGAAAACATAATGTGCGTTGTGCTAATGCTCATTGTTGAGTAAATTCTTGGTTAAGCCACAACGAGTTTAAACCAAAAGAGGTGTCGGTTCCGCCTGCCACATCTCGTCCATTGGTCCAATGGCTTGTTCGCTCGCCCGTGGTGTCCGCGATCCAATCGCTGTGAGCTTTTGAACGTGCCTTGCCGTCTCGTTGTGGCATTCCGCCGAGTGTTGGAATACTCGCACCCCCGGTCTGGTAATCCACTAAACTATGTTGTTCACATTTGTTAATTTCCTACTATTCACTTTCTTGTCTGTTGGACTGGAGGTCAGTACCATTGCCCTGATCCAGTGACATCATCTTCGAGCGTTGATACGTCATCCGAATTGGAAGTAGTACTGAATCTGGAGTGTTCATCCTTTTCCCTCATACTGTGGTATAGAGGCTCAGGGCTTTTTCATGAACGAACCTACCTTCAATTAGTCTGTTTGTTAATTATGCTTGTAAAAAGACCCGATTTTTGCAGATCTCCAACTGAAGACTGAAAATGGTTTTTCGTGGAAGATGAGTCAACCCGAAGGGATGGTTTCGTGTCTTTTATTGGCTTTTGAGAACTGCTTTCTCTCGGGAGGAGTTTCAATGGAACTCCTGTCATTTCAGTCAGAAGTGCTCTTAAGTAATGTATCTGTTCTGAGAGAATGGCTTGTTTGTGACAAACACTAGGGGTGTTTCAATCGTCGTTCTGACAAGCGTCACAGCTACAGTAAGGTCCCGTTCCATTGATCATCTTCTATTATCCTCTGTTTTCCGCTCAATTTTCAGTTTTTTCCGGTTGACTTGCTATTTACTCTCCTTCTAACATAGCTCGTCATTTCACATTTGGCAGAAATGGGCATCCACAGTTGGTGTTAGTTGGTTCGTGTCTGATCTTGAATAAGCCTGACACGTGCGCTTTCCTCTACTTTTACATGTACGTGAGGGTAATATCCGGAATGAGGGACTTCGAACGACCCTAAGAATCGCACCTGGATTCAAACCTCCCGTGTAAGTAATGAGGAGATTTCGAACTAGTTGCAATGAACAGTTATCGTTCATGAGACAAGAACACGAATTTATAGGTGTACATCACTATTGAAGAAATGAGAGTCTGTCGCTGGTTGATATCAATGACGCATGCAACGCTACAAGCTATATTCTGATTGGTCCAATGCAGGTCAAAGAACGTGGTGAGTAACGAAAGATATAACGTTGAAACTGCTTGTCCCATCCTGATATTGTGTCCTAATGATGACATTGGATGGGTATGCTAATAGATTGTCTGTTTTGGTTTAGGTAAGCCGTAAATCGAATAGGTTCCCACCACAGTTAGCTGAAAGCCTCATACCTAAAATGAGTAAAACACTTCGTTTTGCTACTACTGCTTACTTCTTGTCAAAGACCGATTACGTTATCTTGACTGAATGTCGCTCATTCGATTAATGTCTCGACTCAGCTCGACTTGATTACCATCAAGGACTCATGTTTGGTGCTCGACTGGAATGCGGGATATAAACTCATCAATAGCGGTTTCGAATCAGGAGGTCAGCTAAATCAGGATGTCTGAGGGATTCAGGGATAGGCGGTTCTGTAACATACAGACCAACAGTTTTTACTTGTTAATCGGTTATACTCGTGGACCTATTTTGGGAACCGGGGGACAGCGTTCTTCCGAAATATAAGTTCAAGCCACAGTGCAGTAAAAGGAGACAACAGGAACAAGCGTGAACCGATGGCCCTATAAACCATGCACACGATTCACACAAACGAAAACCAAGATGGCCCTAACAACCTGGCAGCATGCCCTGCTACACAATTCAAATTCAATTCTTGCACACTTGCTAATTCCGATTGCGCACTACAGTTCAACGATCACATAAATATTCTCACATTTCAAGGTGATCCTGATTCAATACATCCGAGATCTACTATCTAGTCAACCATAGGAAGAGTATTGGTCTTTCTAAATCACAGTTAATGGATTGAGCTACAAGGATTTACTACAAGAGTATATACTTTCAGTATCTTCCGTCCAGCATTGACCGACCGATAAAGTCTTATTCGAGAATTTATGTCGTTTTACGGTGAAAATACTACCCTTTTCAGGACGAGTTCTTATCAGTTGCTTTGTTCTTTCCTTGTCAAACTGTTTGCCTTACTTGAGATATAGTGTCCAGTTGGGTAGAACGGTAGTTGATACAGCTGTTTGGCACGAAAATCGTTCATTTGAAAATGAATGGTATTCAAAAACACCAAGTAGGCGAGCGATAGTGTGACGCGAATTTACGTGCGTAAGCTTACGGTCAGTTAAATGTGCGTGAACGTTACGCTCTTTTTTGCATCAAGTCAGAACAGTCCAGGGGATGTTAACTGTCCCTGATCATTCTTGTCCGGCAGCGTCACATTGTAGCGAAAAGGCGTCCAATGAAGCACAATCTTTATTGTCCAACACGCCAGTTTACATGCTACGCGCGCGCTCGCGTTTATGAGTCAGCATTCCAGTCCACAACACCCCCAGGTTTCCGCTCACACGTCGTGTGCACTTCTGCCCGATTTAGGTGTGTGATCGACGTCGTCTATCGGGGGGTTTCCGCCTACCATTCTTCGTCCATTGGTCCGATTCCGTTGAGCGATGGCTCGTCCGGTCGCTCCTGTTGTTCTCCATCCATCCACAGTGGGCTTTGATCGTATTCTACGGTGGTGTCGAAATATTCCCCCGTGTTGGAATAATCGAGCCTCCGATTTCGTCGTCCATTCTATTTTGCCTGCCATGTCTCGCCCGTTGGTCCGATCCGGTCGAGCAATGATTCATCCGACTGTCCCCGTTGTCCGACATCCGATCGTTGAGGGCTTGTGGACGTGCCTGCCTTCCGCGTTGAGGTACTCCGCCGAGTGTTTGAATACTCGCACCTCCGGCCTGGCAATCCACCACATGTGTATATATGATATGTGCAGGATTTACGTTGGGAACAACCTTGTCCATTTTTCCGTCCGAAAATATTTTGTAAAGTATCAAGTGCACCCTGGAGATCTATGTGCGTTCTAACCCGTTTCTTTTGCATCTGTGCCATGTTGTCATATACTCCCAGAGTACGTATTTTACGTTTCTTGGTGGTCATCGTAGCTGAGCGTCGAGGTTTGGAATTCTTATATTTGATTCATCTTGACTACTTCTGGTCACTTATAAATTTTGATTCTAGATTTTACACCAGCAGATGCGCAGTTTTGTGTGACACCCAAATCTATACATTCCACGACAGTGTGTGACCTCTCCATTTTATGGTTACAACTTACTCACTGTCATGTCGACAGCGACTATTGTTAGCATCAATCGAACAAATCCTGTTAAAAATCAATGGGCTGGTTTTTATCTGAAAAGCCTTTGTAAAACACGTTACAGCCATTTCGTTTTTTTGCTGCCATCTATCGATTGGGCGTGCTTTTGAAAAGAGTTGGAACTCAGACTTCAATCAAGCTGTCAATTCGGTTATCAAGCCATATGTCTCGATACTTCTGTATATTTGTTTGGTTACTATGCCTCAGGCCGGGGCTGTAGACCGGTCAGTTTAAAACTATAATCTCTCGAAGAATTGGATATGCTCATGGGATATACGACGTATACTCGGGAGGTTGTGTTGTAGAGAGTGGTATGGTTTCCTACCGATTTGAATAAATGAAAGGCAATAGAAAATGTTCAGCCTCCGAACTCCAACGTCATTGTCATGATTGCCATTTACTATGGCCATTCTGTTCATTTCAACATTTTAGGTGCCCACTATACGTCAACGTTATCTGAAGCTCACATCCACATTTCAAAGACCATCCCAGTAGTAGTTTTGTGCATCAGCTCCGTTGCGATTGTTTTGTATTCTCATTGAAGCAAACCGAATGCCGCTGATAAACCGAAGAAATGAGTTTTAGCTCATAATAAACGACGCTGAGCCTGCTTTTGACTCAATAAGATCGTTTTATTTATTCTCTTAAAATTCAGCTGCCAAGTTTCCATCAGAGTCCACTATACAGTCCGGGGCTCTTGCGAAAACCTTAAGGGAATTAGCCTGGCCCCAGTCATTACTTGGATTCTGGCATCCATTTTACATCGTCGACTCACTGCAGCTCTGAATGTAAAAATCCGGGAAGAACAGGTAGAGTTTCGCCCTGGGCGGGGGTGTATTAGTCAATTATTTAGTCTTCGATAAATTCTGGAACAGAGTTTTGTATATCACCGGTGAACATTTGCTGTAGTCTTCGACCATAAGGATGCGTTCGATTCGGTGAATCTATCTACATTTTAAAAGTCGCTTAAACACAGGGATGTAGCGATCATGTGTGTGAATATACTGTCGGTGCTCTATTCCCATACTTCAGCTCACGTTAGGGTTTACAGTGAACTGTCTACCGGTTTCACTACCATGATGTCGGCGTGGACCTCCTACCCAGTGGAAGATTGACTGATCTTGATTATGCTGACGAAAAGCTGTTGTTTGACAATTCCCAAATAACGCAAGCAATGCTAGACGCTACTTTGCACTTTACTAAATGCTTCAGATTGCTCTGTGCAGTCTCAAGGTGCAAATTGCCGTGATTACTTAGGTTTTTTGTTAGATAATGAAGTCCTGTGGGTTATTGACCGGTTTGTGTACTTGGGAAGCTGCATTAGCAGCGAGGAAGGTGTAAAAATGAAACAGAAGCGCATGTCTGTAAAGCTAGGGTGGTATTCGCCAGTCTGGCGCACCTCTGGCAACAGAGAAGTTTATCTTTGACTCACCGAGTTGGTAGCTAGAAACTCTGGTTGAGATGACGGCTAATCGAGTTTAGTGGTGTGAATGTTGTTTTTGGCCGAGTTATCTGTGAAATGAGTGCACTTAATGGTGTGGGACAGTGAAAGCCGTTAGCAGGCTGTCTTGATGAAGACGCCCTACTTCCACGTTTATCTAGTTGTTTGTTTTTAAGATGTAGGTACTCTGATGTATGTTTGAATATAGACGTAGCTGTTTCTAGTAGTTAGGTCGCTTCCCGTTCTTTTTTTCTCTCCTCTTCTCGTTTACAAAGTTGGCTTTTTTCTCCTTCGTGACTGTGTGACAATTAAACATCAATGAGAATCACTGATACATTGCTGTCTGTAATGATGATAAAAATAACATTATCTCTCTATTTCTTGTTTCTTTCTTAACGGTCTAGTGTAGATGGGGTTCCGTATGGACATTCGTAGCTTCCTACAGTCTGTGCTTTTCCATGCATCCTATGAATTGACTGTCCCAAAATTCCTTCAACCTTTTTTTGTCTTTCGTAAGACCGAACTAACGCGCGCATTATACGAAAAGTCAAGTCCCGAAACCGCATTACAATAATAAATGTCAGATTAAATGCCGTCTGTCCACTCGTGTCGCATGCTTCAACGGCACTTATTTACTGAGTCCTATAGACTGCTTACTTTGTGTGTCATTCCGCTAGTCTTAATTACAAAGGACTTCTAGTTATCCCATCCAGTCTATGAGTCCACTTCCCTACATCGTGTTTTGAGAGACTTCATTTGATGTGTGCACCCTGTCGATCATTGAACTGCAGACTCAATCTGTGCACTTCCTTTTCCTCCGTTTTCCGGGACACATGATTTGGAATTTGCTTGTCTGTTGTGTTACTCCTGCAATTATCACCCACTCACCATTCCTTATTCATGCGTGTATGAAAATCATTTAAAGAAATTATGGCTTTTATTTAGTCGCAATGCGTAAGATTAGGATATCCGGACTATTAGAAATTGTCGAGACTGTGTGTGTGTGTGTTCAGATTTTCTCTAAAGCGGACAGAAATTCTACTCCCGTTTGTGTTTGAGTGACAGTTGCATAGCCTTCCTCTTTATGTGTTAATGTTCACCTCTGACAATATGATTAAATCGGTGAACATTCCGGAGTTTGTTTCAGTGTTTTCATATAGCATATTTACATTCAGGAACTGCATGACCTTGCCAATTTTGTTCTTACTTGAGGTATATATATTTTTATATATACCTGCTGGTTTGACGTTTGCTGTACAACTTTGATTTTCTGTTAGTTACACGTTTCCGACTAATTTATCCACTCGTATAGTTGGATTGGATGTAACAGGACCACTGGCCATAGCAGATACATGCGATACACAACAGTATGTATGTATCCGCAAAGCCGTTTGTGGTTTGAGGAATTACAGCATACGCCGGCTATCGTTGAACAGAATGGAAATCACTGATGAGTAGTCGGGGTTTTGGTTAATTTCATGTTGAACATCACCCACAATTGATCGCAGCTGTCACATTCCCATAGACATTCCAGTCGGCCCCTTTCAAAAATAAGCACTAGACTCGAGTTTCGCTATCATTATAGCTCGTCAGTAGTGCACATCCTCGCCACTGCCGGTACTTGAACCACGGACATGCTGTTCATGAGGCAACCGTGTTTACCACATTAGGCAGGACCAAATTATCACATGTGAGCACTCAACCAGTTTCGCTTGTGATTAATAATCAGGTTGCCCGATCGTCTCGATTGGAGACACAGTTATTGTCTGTTAACTCTTATCGATAACCCCGCGATTAGGACTTCCTAGGCAGGTCGAAATCTCTGATCTCATTAAACCTCCTAGGCGATATTTTAGATTACTGATGAGTAGTTAGGACGTTCATCGCATCGCAGGCAATCAGGCAGATGAGTTTTTTGAGGCATACGATTAACAGGCGTCAACCGATCACAATTTAACCGGAAATACACTTACATAGATAGGATATTAATATATAACCAAAACGTATGATAAACCCCGTGAAAGAACGGTTCCAGCTGTTATAAAAATCTTTTATCAAAACCTGTAAATAAATGTTGTACACACGGGATCATATTACCTGGAGCCTAAATTGTAGAATGGCTCTCTAATCGACACTGTTTTGAGTGAGGCAACATTTAGACCACTTAACGATGTGCATCACGATTCGCGGAATGTTGGTTTTAATTAATCGGAGTAGAGAGAAAAAGCTGTCGATCCTATAACTATAAAGAGTTTATTATTTATCTAACGAATTAGTGAAATAATTGCTACTTTTTAAAGAGACCAAAAGTGTTTTCAAATCTTTAAGGTGATTTGATTTAACACATACAAGATTAGTGACAACCGACCTGCAAATTATGGATTTACACTGATCTGGGCCTTCACAGAAGGTTGACAAACTTAACAACAGTCGCATTTAGCAAATTAATGTTTCATGTTTTGCTTTCCGGAAAAACGGCTTATTCACTTCAAGCAGTCCATAGAATTCTCTGAATAGAGAAAAACAACGGGACACATAAATATAGATGATTCATATCGTCCGAACCAAGCGCCAGTTATAATCGATGGTGAGCAAACAGACAACCGTTAACTCGTTGTTCAATTGGCCCAACGGTTTCTAGTTATTTGTAAAGTTCCAACTGTAATGACATCGATTGAAATGATCAAGGCAAATAGCATTTTCTCTCCTTTCGGTATGATGAGCAAACTGAACAGTATTTACACAAAGTCGGAGTCGGAGATTCGAGCTGTTTTTACTAACGTAAAGGTGTCCTCACACAACGCTGACTCAGTTAGCGCGCATATACAAACCTGGCAGTGACCTTGTATTTACTGTGACAACATTTGCCAATAGACGATCCACAGTCTACTATTATGTTTACTGGCTTTCACATCGGATCTGTTAGCTTCAGCTGTTTTCCATGTGAGATCACAAGGGAACAGAAAATTTTCTGCCAAACGATATTAACCAATGTTAACAATTTACTGTTAAACGATATTAACAACATCCTCTTAACCGTTTTAACGAAGCGATCGGACAATGTGTGCGCGATTCACATGAGAAGATAACTGGAAGTTTATACCTAGTAATTCAATCATCACTGAAAGAAAGTTGATAGAGTAGTGGTCAACACATTGGTATCATAATCACAGGGTCAGAATTAAGAATATCCAGTGTGGACAAGTGCACGCACCTTAATCCGTGAACTGAACTACAGTCTAATGCATTTTTTTCGATGCCTGTCCAAATTGCTTGTTTTTGCATATCTTCACATATACGTGACATACTTCTGATATGTTTTTCTACAACACCGGTGACGGCAACCTTTTAGTTCAGCGGATAAGTGTCTAGACTACAATCTGCCGCTCATTCACGGATGGTCGGTACGATTCTACGACTTGAGCTTGTTTTGATGAGGGCCATCTAGGTCGAATCAGTTGTGAACCACTTCACTGGTAGTCTCCGGGGTCAGCTGTTTACAAGTCTTTTTCCAAACACCTCTGGAACTGTGGGGGATGCTTGCTCATTTCCAGGCTAACCATAGAACGGCTGATGGATTTTAGCCCCTGCAAGGATGAACGTGCAATTGCTAAGGAAGGTAACGGAGATCGATTTATCACCTGTTTCTGAAAACAACAATCGAACACCCTGACTGATTAGTAGTTGAGATCCTATCTCACGAAACAGCCAAGGATCCTTCTGTGGCGGTCTCATTTCCAAAACCAATGCACTCAGATTGGTATCCTTAGGCAAAGTTAATTACAGAGAGGGGAGCTGTGGATACACACTTCCACCGCATCCTCAGGAAGTTCGTATCACTAAGCGGTACACACCCTCATTCAAAGTATGATAAGTCGAACAGCTTAAAGTAGACGAGAGGTTCACATCAAGCTTTGTTTACAATCACGAGATGTTATTTAATCACAGCTGAGCATAGCCTTGATCTGTATGAAACGGGAAACGATAGTCGGTGCATGACGCTACTTCCAAGAACGAAAACTTCAATGTCAGACCCTATTAGTAAGGGTTGTCTCCAAAGGACTATATTTACCTGTATGCGGATACGCTATTGGAAATGGAACAGAATTGAAATCCATCATGCCTTTGTTAAAGGCTATATCTCCTCATGTACCACGATTTAGTTTTGTCCATTGTTTTTCCGTCATAAGACCAAATTTGGAGTTTTTTGGTAAACAATCGGTATTAAGCATTACCCGTCTCACCATTACGTTGTTGTTTAAGGGCACCGCTCACGAACAAACTCCACAGGTGCCACCTACATACCTACTGTTAATCCTGGCGTACCCACCTACTAGCAGATCAAATCCACTTGCTATCCTCACCCACTCACTTGCTTACATTCCTAGCAGTCGCTTCATTGCTGCCGACGGTAGTTTCCTCTTGAGCTTACTTAGTCAAGATCAGTCATGTCGGACAGGTTAATAGTCAGAGATTTGCCGAACCACAATCTCTTGCTGGTTTCATATTTCGTACCCTATGTGACTGTTAGGAGGCACTTTCACCAAAACAATCTAGTCAGGATATTGGGGACGGCTGACGAAATCAGTCATCATTGCAAACCAGTCAGAGCTTCTGTGACGGCTGACGAAATCAGACAAAGCACTGAGGGGCACGTCAGACCAACTAGCAGGAGACGTGCAAGTGAGCGTGAGTGTCACGCCAGTCCGAGAAACGAACACCTATGGAATTGGCCTTACTTGGTCACTTGGTAACGAAGTGGCCTAAACAAGCAGACAGTGATTAAACAGGTAAATGGCCATATTTGGTCACTATTTGATGATATATATTTACTGACATTTTATTCATTTGGTCGAACTGGTAGTCGGCAATACAGCGTGTTTTTCTGCAATCGTGTTCTTCTTGTCTCCGCGCAAGTAGACTAGGTGAAGCCGCATAGCAGGTACCCAGGTCAAGCAGTCAAGTCGTATTAGAACGTTGACAAAAGAGTAGGCACGTTATATCAGTGACCGAATTCCGTCCTGAGGTTATGCTGATCAAACTGTTGGTCATTGACTTCCAATGTTTCTGATAATCTGTGCTCCGCTAACCTGCTTTGCATGATATCCGTGTGATTATTGGCACGGAATAAGGTTCCTAACTCTATCTTTTATTTTAGTGTAGCAATCGTTTACTAGCTTGCTCGCAGTTAAGTCATGAACTGAATGTGATCAATTATGAATGCAGTCTATGCCGTTCATTGCGTGTTGTTTTATCTCACTCGTTCACCACACGCCTAAATTCTCCGTTCCTCCACTAACGTCCTCTGTTTTGTCTCCAACAGCATGAATGCTGTTTTTTATTTCTCCAAATAAAGCTATGATTCGACTTTTGTTCTTCCCGACGCTGCCCCTCTTTCAACAGTATAAAGTCTACTACACTTGATTTCATGCGTTTTTTCAACTCGGCGGCTTTCAGTTTACTCACACTAGTGCCTGCATAACAGCAGGTTAATTTGGCTCATACTCTAGAAATTATTGTGTTTGATTTGCGCTCTTCACGCGTTTAGTCAAGACTGTAGCTTTGTGATGGAGTCGATATCGGTATCCACTTGTGTTACATACCTCATTTGACTACGTCTTAGAGACCATGATGCATGAACATCCATCTCGTTAACTGGCTGTCGGTATCGCCTCAAAAAACAGGAGTAAAGCCTCTCTGTTTGTGTGATCTCAACTGAGAAATCAAAAGTTCATTTAGGACAGGTCGGTTTCGAAATGACACTTGTTATGTTCGCGTATCCCTCATCAGATCGCAACTCGAAAGGCAATCGAAGTTTGGTTTTTCAGTCTTGTTAGTCTTTCGCGTCAGGCACCTGCGACTACATTTGTGATCCTTGCTGGGGGCTTGACTGTTCGAATAGTTCACTTGACGCTAAATGAAGCTCATTCTGAAGCCGGTTCAAATACAGCATACTTTGTTTAGATATTGGAATGAAACTGTGTTCAGTGTATCACCTGTTTCTCACCAACACGATTTTCTAGCACCCAGAGTTTCCGTTCTGCCGTCTGTCTCCCTTCTTCTCCCGGCCGACTAGATGGCAAGAAACTCGCACGAGCTAACAGACATCCCATTTATGGATCTCGGTTGTAAATAGGAACAGTTCTACTTATCCGGAAGCTCGTTATGTTGCGACGTTCCAGATTAACGTGCGGTTCCACAAAGGCTCTGTCCGTGAAGTGGTGCATTCAGACGACTAACGTTGGTCACTAGGCCCGTTAATTGTTTGTGCTTGAGATTAGGGTCATTTCTTCGGAGGGTGGTGTACATCCCAGAAGTCTCATTCAAACTACTTTCAAGTGAAGGGTTAAATAGTTGTTTGCATTTTTGAAATGTAAACGCTGATAACTACATGACTCCTGTATCCTTAATCATTGATGGTGCATGTGAATTTCAGCAACACCAACTCACATAGTAGATTGCAATTTTTTTTCTATTGCTGAAAATGTCATTTTTTTATCGCTTCTCAACTACATGCTTACCTTTGTCTGTGTTGAATCGACAGTCAGAATGGTGAAGTTGAACTACCACAATGTTGCATGATAATTGAGGATTGCTTAGAGTGTTGAAGTGTAAAACGTATTCAATGAAATCTCTATGTCATTCAGATTAGAGAGATATGACAACTTCGAGAAATATTGAGAAAGAGTCATAAACGGTGCAATGAAGATGACAAATGATGTGGTTAAACTGATAAATGTTGCGACTTGGACAATATACTATACTAAC
>JTDE01001158.1:76811-97389 GCA_014338405.1 Paragonimus skrjabini miyazakii
ACTAACTGAGTTTTTTTTTAGGTTATTCCGTTGAAGCCATTGTGGCAGAATAAGTGAAAAATGATAGAACCCAACTTGGTTACAACACCTTGAAGTCAAATTGTGAAACGATGATGAAAAGCAGATTTGACACAGTCAATATTCCGTTATAAGACAGGAGAAAAATGAGACACTCTGCATACTAAGATTTCCGTTTGTTTGAACTACACACATGGTGATCCCTTCCAAACAATGCTTGGTACACATTACATCAGAAGAGAATGATAGTGCGTGAAACCCCCTGTTATTATGTCATCCCAATCCACGATTCTTGTGGTTTGCTGAGACTGTCGCGGTCAATCGACTGAAGCCGGTCCTGTGTGTTCAAAAACATTTGTTCGTGAGCGCGACCCTGCCCTTGGCTTAGTGACCCTTTCTAATCCATCAGTTGATTATCCATCCCACCCACCTCTAACTATTCAATGTAAAAAAACATCGTTTCATGTTATTGTAAATTTAGTACCGAAGAGTCAATACCAAAATCTTTGCATCTACCAGTTTTCGTGCTCTGACGGTTTTGTTCTTCATAATTGGCTGAATCAACATACACACTTCTGTGACTATTGATCAGTTGAAAGTGGTATACAGTAAACATATCCCCCGAGTCTACATAATAGGTTGCAACAGACCAGTCAGTGTAACTTCGCGTGATGAACAACTGCAAAAGCCCCTTAAACTTGTCACACGTTGCTGTTATCCTGCATGCACACAACAACCCTTCCTGACATACGATCAGACAGAACAGAACAAACAAAAATCATTGTGCTTCAAAGGCTAATCAGTAGTTTCTATCCATATCGAGTATCCATTTTGTTCCAACGATGTGTAGTACAGGCACATTGTTTTGCCTCTCAAAATTTCTCTTATTTACACGTTTTGCTCCGACTACGCATACACACACAATTGGTGGTATAGATTGATAAGCACACTGTCTCGAAGGTCGCGACCCGTTCGTTCTTCATTTTTGTTCGTGTTTTCTTTGCACTGAATTTTATTGGCTGAAGATCAGCAGAATTAATAGTCCATTTCAGAATATTTCGGAGAATTTCAATGGACTTTGCAACCTTCCCTCAAAGAGTGAGACAGACTGGATCTGCCGGAAACTTCTGTTAAATGCAGTGGAAACTCTGAACTTACGCACCTAACTGAACCCTAATTAGTCAACTGATTCCATTTCTGTTCATATCTACTCCCAAGTCTAGATGCAGCACAATACTAATTCGTGTAATTTCTAAGCTAGAATTGAAGCTTAAACCTGTAAGCACTTCAGAAGTAATTGCACGAAATATGCTTTTCCAAAGAACGTCCAATAGTGTAGGTTGCCTGATTTATATGCGATTCGCTGAAGTCATTAACTTGAAGGAGATATTTCGTGGTCACTTGATTGTGAATTTGGAATTAACATCATCCGAAGGAAAGTGAAGAATAATTCTTGTTCTGATGGTAAATATTGTGTAGTGGAGTTGAGCGATCGTAACATACTACTCATACAACTGCTATTCAGTAGTAGGATCGGAGCATATATTTTGACATGCTACAAGCCGCAGGAAAAGTGCAGAAAGGAAAATCAGAGTGCAGTATCACCTATGGGAGTCCCTGCTACTTAATGAAACTGAGCATTGTCGTCTGCGGCAGCCGAGACGGTCTGAGGCTGAATACCGCGCGCAAATGAGTGGTTTTGTTTCAGGTTTTGTTTCAATGCTTAACCCCTGTATTGCTTGGTCATCCGCGTTCTTGGATCACAACAATTGTTTGAAAAAAAAGAGAAAAATAACAACTACCTAGTGCTAAAAAAAATCTTTTTGTTAAACAGCTGATTAAACCATGCAGACAGCAATGACCAAATTCATTTTATGAAAATCAGTCATCATGACCACACAAAAAATGTGTATCAAGGAAAATCCACTGACCAATATAATTAGTCAAATAGTCTCATTTCATAGCGAATGCAAGATTAATAACTAAACCACGAGAATAATTTTCACTAATGGTCTTAATGCACACAGTCGCACGTCAAGTGGATTTAAGCTAAGACTGAAACTTTTACATGTGTTTCTGCACGGAGTACGTGTTTGCTATGGTGGGCACTCTGATTCGCGTCTTGTTTAAATAGACCAGATAATATCTTCGGTTTTTGGTAAGATGGCATTCGAACATTTAACACCTATGTACTGTAGGACAAGAGATAAAGCTTAAGTAAACTTAATTCGACGGTAAAACTGAAGATATAAAGAAGATGAACCTGTGGGTTTCGCAGATATTTTCGTAATTTTTTCTTTCACTATAGGGATACAATAACACTCGGGTCCAGTTAAGTTACACGTGGATACTTGAGGATTTGGCTGCATCGAGAGTGATACGTCTCCATATCCTCTATGGTTACCTTTCGTAGGCTCACTAACCAATCTACTATTCAAGGAACCAGTGTGGACGAAATACCTTTGAATTCATTACTGTAGATCCGATTTTTGGAAAAGGTACCCTCGCAAACTCAAGGATGAAGAATTGCACCCATTCTGTCCTGCTTACTGAGAAATCGTGGGGCAAATATGATAATTTAAGTGAGACTTAATTGAAAAAATCCCGGTTCTGGTTGGATTCGAGCCAGAAATAGCATACTGTAACGCGGCAGGCGCCCTACCAGCTGAGTCACAAAGCCGCGTAAGGGGTTCAAAGTTCCAGATTCACTTACTTAACCAACCAACTGCGCCATATACAATCCACCAAATGATTGAATGGATGAGCTGCCTGATAGGATTTTCCAAACGGTTCATGACGAAATCCACCAATGCAACTGCCGAGCAATGAAATTGTATTATTTATAAGTAGTGTGACAGACATGATAAGTAACATGAAGCCCAACTGCAAAAATCCGGATTTCGGCTGGATTCGAACGCCTAGTGAAAATAGAAATTCTACTTGGTCTAATCACCGGTCTATAGAAAAGGTTTAGGTGAATTTGCAGATGCATACAGGAGAATTCGACCACACCGGTTATGATACATTCGTCTCCATAAATGCCATGGTTATCTTTTATAGGCTTGACAACCACCGTCTTTTGTTCGAAGGACCAGTTTCAAAGAACCAATGCTTTACAAACACTAGTGCCATAATTACTGGTTCTCGCTTCTCGGGTGAGCGGAGCTTCAGCTCATCGCACGTATTCCCCAAACTCAAGCCAGAACAACTTTGCCCAGTCAACTCCATTTTCATGATCTCCGTCAGCTTAATCAACCAGATAATGTTAATGATCAATCGGCGATCGGAATTTGGTCCGTTGTGTGAAACCCAAAGTTAACGACGGGACAAATACAACCCGATAGCAGAACACATGGGTAACATGACAACTGAAACGTACACCCGTGGAATGTGACAATCCACAATATGCGCCCGGCATTTAACAAACTGAAGACAAACACTGGACTCGGCCACCGTGATCGATTTCATAAACCACCGATGGCTCTTACCAAACTGGACTGAACTCAGTTTTGTGTCACAAGCATCATACTAGCATATTGCTGTTCCTCATACGTTCGAACATGTGTATGGTGGTGTTCGCATGTCAACACTCTACCATAGCAAAACGTTTGTAACACACACTGGGCACCGCCTTGCATATACAATGTGGGACAGATAAGGTTATGACAAGTATGCATACAGATGGACCTTCATTACAAACTGTTCAGTGTCACATTACGTTGACTAATCAGCGTGGCTGGAGAGTGAACAAACGTAAAACGACGAGCAGATGTGATCGATTAATAACTTCATGGTAAGTTGCATTATCATAACTTTATCTGTTTGCCGCTGTGTCAAGTAAACCCTGTGTGTGGATGAACATGTATTCGTATCCCGTCTATGGATTGAAATATGGCATGTTGTATGTGTATGTGCGTATCCACCTAACTGGTTTAGCTGGAAACTCTTCGGAAAGGACGTGACTATCAACTCTAGTGTTCGTATGGACTCGAACCGGAGACCGAAACAGTTTATTGTCACGTTACGCGTATATAGCTCCGCACTGTCGTTTTACCGTTCTTCAGGCGTTTCTATCTATACATGGTAGTGTTTGCACTCAATCCACATACCCTGGCCAACAGGATGCAACCGTTTCATGTGCACCTGCGTTCGGACAGCACAAATAATTGGCCTCAGGAACGTCGCGTCTGTTGATTGTTCGATCAAGGTATTTGATTTGCGTGATATACGAACAAACAGAATTAGTTTTTTCTACGGGAAAAAATGCGTAGCCATGTTGAGACCTCGGACTCAGTTATTCACCGTTCTCATTTTGTCATATTATATGTGAACTTTATCTCAGAGGAGAAATCACATTCTTGTTATGTCGTATATATTTTTATTGAAGACTGTGAATATAACAATAGTTTGTATTACTATTTACACAAGTTATCTGCAACTTGGGGACAGATTGCGACTCGCGGTTACGATAAGCCTTGCAATAGATTATCTGGACCTTGCGGGAACAGATTTTACACTTATATCGTGCAAGTTTCCGAGGATCCACTGAAGTGAGTTTGAGGAGAGGATGGATTGAGTGTAAAAATTATCCACAGCAATGTGATAGGTCTTGTTTGAGCCGGACAACCAGGGCGTAAGGCACTAATCGTTTCCCTGCTGAATGTTGCTCAACCGTTCCGACAAAATTGGGTGTACTTTTTTCGTCCTCAGTTGCTTAATTTCGGTTTGTAGCATTTAGACGTCATGACGGCAGTTGATTTAGAGTGTGAAACAACAGTTCATCACATGAACCAGGTTATTGTATGAGTAGAACGGTAAGGTTCAGCGGAAAATGTCCATGGTGACCTACCTGTATCGCATGAGCGCAGCGTGAATGGATGGAATGAAAATGACCTTGGTAGGTCGACCGTCAGACAGAGAAATAGGAACCAGCACCTAGGAGTATGCATACGCATGTGTACACCGGACGAGTGGGTGCATGAGGGGCTTAGACAGAAATGAATCAAACGTGAACGCATCCTCCTCCTCTTTTGAGAACAAACAATGTCAACAGGTGGTAGACAGTGGTCCACCGATCTCTGTAAATGCGATAGATGGCAGTAATTTGTAACAATAAATGTCAATGGTTTATGGCCAAAATCATTGGTACGCATAGGTAACTGCGGTGAGCGTTGTCGGTGCAAGCTGACAAAACACCGTCGAAATTTTTGTTTTTGGTGGTGATTGTCTTGAAACCGTTCAACTTAATTTCACTCGAGTTTGGAATTAGATAGTAAGGACCATTTTAGAAAAGGTTAGTAACAGCTAAAATGATACCGCCTATCAAAACAGTTTGCACATCCACAACCTTAGAAAAGTTATCAAAAAGCTTGTTTAGTTATTCTGGTTTTGGTTGTGCACCGAGTAGTCTACCCTGAACGACATTAGTAGAACAATGACCTCTACAACATAAACCACTTCGAAGGGTTGTTTTTTACCACCTGTAGAATTTTTCGGACACATCTTTTTTAGGTTCAGTGATCCGTCCAGTCTAGCCTAACCCTCACCCTTATCTTTTATGTATTCGTATAAGGCTCGTTTTGATAGTGTTTTGTGTCCAGTTCGCTTTTCGCTGGTCATCACTCATCAATCTATCATTCACATCCTTCTTCACTTGTTCCCTATTACTTTCAAATGTGCAAGTTACTTTCGGATTATGCTAGTCTTGCTTGAGGACTCGTCTGCTCCGATTTCCATTTCCATAATATTATCGGATGATATCAACGAGCACTTACTTAGAGAGTTAAAAGACAGGCCTTTGATCATAAACTTCATTCAAGTTTAACCACCTGTGTGTTGAGAATACCAATCTAGTGTTTACTACGCTGTTGGCTCATTGCCGAGCCCCCGACCCACTGCCGTAATATATGTGATGGCTAGTCGATGACAGGTTAAATGATAACTGAAGGCAGCCATCAATATGTTTTGGTGGTTTTCGTCTTCCAGGCTGGATCCCCTTGACCCCCCTGTCCGCTGCCTTATCACTCTAGGTGTGACGACTGACCAAGTTCAATAGTTTGAACCTTACTGATGAGTAGTAGGGGATTTTGATTTTCATATAGATTGAACATCACCCACAACTGATCGCAGCTGTCGCATTCCCATAGACTTTCCAGTCGACCCCTTTCGAAAAGAAGCACTTGACTCGCGTTTCGCTCTCATTAGAGCTCGTCAGTAGTGCATATCATCGCCACTGCAGAGACTTCAGCCCATGGGCGCGCCGTTCATGAGGCAACCGTGTTTACCACTGCGCCATAATGAGAGCGAAACTCGAGTCTAGTGCTTCTTTTCGAAAGGGGCCGACTGGAAAGCCTATGGGAATACGACAGCTGCGATCAATTGTGGGTGATGTTCAATCTGTATGAAAATCAAAATCCCCTACTACTCATTAGCAATCAAATACTGCTCAACAAGTCAATGATTTCTGTGATTTCAACTTGGAGAGAAGTCCTAGTCGAGGGGTCATCGATTGGAGTAAACAGACAGTAACTGTGTCTCCTCTCGGGGCGATCGAGCAACCTGATTATTACTCACAAGCGAAAGTGGTTGGGTGTTCACATATGATAATTTGGTCGTGCCTAATGTGAGGCCAATCGCGCAGTTTGAACCTTGTTTAAGTGAGTAGCTTCACTGAAGTGGAAACCATAACAAAGCGGTATCATGATTGCTTTCTCAGCCTTCACCACAGCTCGGCTGATCATTTGTAAAGTGCAAACTGTTCATGTTTTCACACACGAGTCTGATCTCTTCTTTTCTCCGCAAATCGTTTTTTTTTCGGTAGGATTGTACGCCCGTTAAACATCACCGCTAAGTATTGACTTATTTCTGTTAATGATTATTTCAAACTCAGCCCATTCATTTCCATTGTTGTTACTGTTCACAATGTTATTTAGCAGGTCCGGTTGGTTCTTCTTGTTCACAGTTTATCGGGATCTTCTTTCTCTCGACTGCAGGTTCTCATAAACCGACCCATTTCAAGCCACTACGTTGGACCGTTCCGTCAGCTAACTCGGAGCAGTCCAAACCCATGGTTCATGCTATATGCCAGTGCAAATACACCTCAAAACCACCCTACTGCGACGGGACTCACAAACATCTGCGTTCCGAAGTCGAGCACCGTCAAGCCCGCTGTGGGTGTACACATTCAGCCACTGGCACATCACAGATGATTCAGTTACCAGACGCCCAGCGAAATTTCTGTGCAAACTGTGGATGTGTTCAGCCGATAGTTACTTAGTGCTTTCTGTTGTCCGATCTGTGAGTGATTCTCATCTTCGCTCAGCTTTTACCCGTGTCTGTGACATCTTCATGCAGAGCGCTTCCTAACTTGGCAGATGAGCACATATCTGTCACTGCCTTGCCTTCCTCTCTCTTCGAATTGTGCCAAAGTCGATTCTTCACGAAAATCTCTCGTATTCAGTACAAATATTAGCAACATTCTGGTTGTGTTTACAAGGCATGCATTGATAGAAACAGTGTACCGTCCGAAACTAGTACCAGTGGTAGAGAAATCATGACAGTGCAGTGAGGTGATGCAACGATGAGGTTCAACTTCAATAAACTGTTGTGAATGACTGTCAACTAACCACAGAGACTGTGAAACCGTTCACATTATCACATCATCCGTATGCCTACTATCATCCACCAAATCCGTTCTGTTTTATGTTTGATGAGTGGCTCTACTTCTCGTTGAAGACGTTGCCTCCATTTCCTCTTTGAACACTAACGTTTTGTTAGCCGTGTTTTCATGCTTTGGATGAAGCGTTGTGGTAGTCTCCTTATCGCGTTTCATTTTCCATGGAACTCATTTTCGTTTGAGGCCTTTATTAAGCGCATTGTTTTCCTTTTTTATACATGGTCGTTAGATTTTACCATGCAAATATCTTTTATTCGTTTCATCAAATTTGGAATTGAATCCTTTTTTTGTTCGCCTCAGCATCAGGAATCTACACTTTCTTTCAATTCCGGTGGTCAGTCACTTGTTTCCTTTTTCCCATTGCGCATTTTGTAATAAATTGCTACTGCGCGTCCGCTTTTTAGTGGGTTGACTCGATTAAGCCTGACGTTAATTCAATGGTTGACAGCATAGGCCGTGTTTGTATTTCAAAGCCATACACTAATGCCGGACAATGCTATACTTATGTGATGCGGTAAGGCGTAATAGGAATCTGTGGTGTCTTGCTAACTTCTTTTTACTGGTGTTTACCTCATTGTGCAGTTACCTCGTTATTTAATTTTGGTTGATTATGACTAAATGGAAAGTTGAATAATGAAAACGGGTGTTTTTGAAGATGAATTTATTTTTCAGCCGTTTGACGTGCAGTACTACTGTACTAGATTCCACGCAAAAATTGCTTTCGAGCACAAAGCTTCTGTTGATGTTTAGAACTCAGAAGCATTTCCGTGTCCTTCCTGATTGTTACCATTCCATCTGATCAAAATTGTGGATGGTTTTCATTCACACAATGAACGCTCTCCAGTAGATGTTTAATTGACGATGGGGACGCCTGTCAATGAGCTTACTTGACTAATACGTACTGTTCACTAGCCACTTCAGAATGCGTTGATTTATTCTTATGTGTTGCATTTTATCCACTACGGTCGTGTATGCATGTCCATCTTGTAGAAGAAAAATACGTTGGACTACATTGCTTCATTAATGTCAACAATTTATTCTATACCCCCAGTGTAATAAATTTTATTACGTAGTTGGCGGTTTTACTTGTTAGTTTGAGTCGGTTGCCAAGTACAGCAGATTGTTACCCTTTTGCGAACAGTTAAAAAACTTCCTTTCCTGACACAGTTGTTGTCGACTTCTTCCGATTCGGATGTTTTGCATACAATTTGATGCGTTCGTCCGAATGATTTTTAATCTCAAAACATCGATGAAAATCTACTCGTGTGAACAGTGCGAGTGGCTCAAGCCTGGCTACAGTTTTTTTCATTAGAGCCTGCTTATCAAATATTGGTATGAAGCTGACGGATTTGAAACACAATCTTGTCATTATTGGGTTTCCATCTACGGAGCACCAGATATTTTTTTCTGTTTTAGGTGTGAGTAAAATATCCAAGATCTCTGCTTGTTACTTTACCGTTCAAATGAGTGAAACGGCTCGGAGAAAATGTTTATATTTTCTAAGTTAGTTCCTGACTTATTTCCGTTTGCTGATTCGAAGTTGGGACAAACCTGGACTTTTGATTTGACCGAGTATTACTACATAACTTTGGAGTAAGTATAAATGAAAGTGGTAATAATGTTTACGCTTGTTTTAGTCCCTCAATAACTCTCTTCGTGTGCCACATCAATGACGGCTGAACTATAGGCAACGAAATATGGACTCCAACATTTTTTGCCATCTCAGCTGTTTCTGACCACACACTGACATCTCTCTAAAGCATAATACTAAGACGGCGAAATGGGAAGGTTGATTTGTCTTTCGACTCGCAGTGGATAGAACAACTTCGTTGTAGTAGCTAAAACCCTGCTTCCTTCTGGTACCCTTCTTATTCTGGGTGATCTGAACAAAGGGAACAAATTTGGTAAAAGGCATTCACATCAGTTAGGTGCTACGAGATATCAGAAATTTCGCAACTTTAAACAACGAAAAGTCTACCCGTATCTATTCTCACTTTTGGTTGCTTTTAATGACCACTTGTTTTATCGACGGGATATGCGGAGACGCATCAGTCATACGCAGTTGTGTTCTTGCCTAGCCGGTCGATCAAGTGAGATGAGCCAGGGGCTCGTTTGATCGACAACGGCAATTTCCGTCCATTGGCGACGTAGACGTCTGTTACGTGCCCCCAGTGCACGTAATTATCACGAAAGTAGACATTGTTAATAGTATATAAAATCGGCTAAGCTGAGGTGTAAACGCTAGGTTGTTTCACCTGCCGACGGCTTCCTGGTGTACCATGAGCACGGTCAGTTCTTCTAATCATGGGTCGGGAAATCTTAAAAATACTGACAACCCACTTTCTTGATTTGCGAGCTAAGAACTTGCAATTTCTCGTTGCCATTCGACATTGTATAATTCCACGGAGATCCAATGCAGCGATGACCTTCAACTCGATCGATCTCAAAATACACATTTGATGTGGTATTACTTCACAGAATTAATTCCACTGATTTTTTTTCTTGTAGAATAAATTGCAATCTGTGATTCACAATCCTGGGTCTTACCCCATAATCATACTAAAGGATTGCCGATGGATTTTTGCGGATTGAACTTATTTCAAATTGAACACAACATACATGATCTCAGTTGTTGCCTCTATACGCTTTTCAGCTAGCCTACCTGCAATGGAAGCCCTAGACTTGAGTTTTGTCCATAATAGACTTTATCAATTGTGTGTATCCCCATCCAGATTGGAATTTGCACTTCATCTCTCACAATAGGCATGACCCAATAACCTAACCGCTTAATCACATCCTTGTGAATAGTGTTCAGCTTGTCCGATCATTTCGAAAGGAGAATAAACAAACTGGTTCTGTTCAATCCACTCGATAGTTCTGTGACTGGGGTTTCTCATTTTAGCTGGAGCATTTAAGTCTAGTGATTCCTTTCGAAGTGGGCTAACGGAAAGTATTATGTGAATGCGGAGATTGTGATCAGGTGTGGGTAGTGTTCTGTTCGAAATAATCTCCATCCCGAAACTTAGTTCGATAATGTGAACCATGTTGAGTTAGTTCAATGAGGGCGGTATACCAGTTCATAAGGGTGTAGGGAATGAGAGGAGCAACTTCGAGTGGTTGTCTTAACAACGTTATTTCTTTGAAAAAACAAAGGCGGTCCTTTTAAAGGATATACAAAGTGGTTTACCAACCTTTTTTCATGATTTTCTCAGTTTAGTTAGGTGGTTGGGTAATTAAGAGACTGTGCGCATTAGTAAATCATAAGCATACTCTAGCGAATGTACCGTTTACTCAGCCAGGTCAAATCTTTAGTCGGGACAGTCTCTCTTTCGTGGAAAACATTATGCGCATTACGCTGGTTTATATGTGACACAGACGTGATTTATTAGAAGGCATTCGTTCGGGTTAGTAGATGAACACGGTTATAGATATTCGGGATGGAACTTAAGTCTCCCCACAGGCGGTTTATCTGTATGTTTTGCTTATCCGTTCTTTGTAAACATTGGTTATTTCTTATGGTCACAGAGTGGACTGAAATCGAATATTCTCTTTTCTAACCATTCTGGAAATGTACTTATCATCATTCTCCTAACTTCTAATTCGTTGCCGTTGAGATCGTGTATAAATCCTAAGGACGAATACACTGGGGGTAGACGTACTATTTTGTCTAATTTCGGAGACTCTAAGAGGCTGGCGTCTTCCTTTTCCACAGCTACACATAGACTATGCGAATACCTACGCTAAAGAACGTTCTAATTGAGCCAGACTAGCGAAAGCTCAATAGGCACACATGAGTTACCACCGCGCTCACCAAAACAGGGTATTTAGCCCATCTGTTGTACTTCGTATCATGTTCCGCAGACCATCGGTACTTGCTGACCCGATTCATTTAGAAGGCCCGTTAATGGAAGCTCATGAGACGGGTTGAGATTTCAGTGTGATAAATCAGTTTCCACTTTCTGACACAATGCCTCCTATCTAATTTGAATGACTGAAGATACTGGACAATGCCAAATAAACCCTTAAAGTTAGCTTAAGCTGATATCGAGTCGTTTAGAAGTAGTATCGAGGTATGCAAAAGTCATGATTGGCCTTCCTAAGATGAAACAGTGTAGGTATTCCAAACGATCATCCTATGTATAGATTTGTCTTGCTCGAATGAATAGCTTATTCATTAGTACGCTTGTAAGTTTGCCTAATGCGAACCCTCATTTGTCTGCCCAAACACATTGATCCATAATGAACGGAATGATGTCTTCTTCAGATTCCTGTAGAATTCATAGGAAGCCAATTTTTGCAAACAACTGTTTTGGTCATTCTCATCAGACTTTTACACTTGCATAGGATAAGTGCTGGTTATATGTGAAAATTATAACGAGTCAAATTGGTCATTAAAAATCACAGAGGTGGTACGGGTCATAGTCTACTGAATGAGGATGACCAATCATTCCATATCCACTTGAAACCCAGATAAGCGTGAACAACTTGACGCTGACGAACGCATGTCTCATGACAGGCCCGTGTGGCATTAGCGCATTCATCAACACTCCCACCCTCATCCAATAGACTATGATCCGTATCACCCCTGTGATTTTTAGTGACCTATTTGACACGTCATAATTTCCATATGTAAATGCTGTCTCCTCCGTTGCCACAGATTTTAGCGCAGACAACCGTTACCTTCATCTCAAAGGATTAGTTTTGAAAAACCGATGCCTTATACGAATTAATGTCATAGCCTTTTTTTTTGCTCACTGAGTAGTGGCGCGTACTCAGTAAGTCCAAACCTAAGGAATTCAGCATAACCAACTCTGCTTTATGGACGCCGGTCAGCTCCATCAGTCAGACGATATCACAAATTGATCAGCGAGCAGAATTTACCTCGTGTAAGACCTAAAATCGACAGCAGGACAAGCACATTCCGATCACAAATCACTTGGACAGACTGACAACCGAAACTGACACTAGTGAGATGCGGTATAAAGTACAGCCAGAAGAAGAGGTTGAGATTTATTCAGTGGTATATTACACAAAAATACGTGACAATAGTTCATGCACAGTCATCTTCCATATCCGTTAGTCTGAGATCTTCGTTGTTGTATCTCGTAAATTCAAAAGATAGAGAAAAGTAGGTTGTGCATTGTAACCAGTAGACTACGCAATTGTTGTATCGTGAACTTGGAGGACAGTCACAGTTAACCAGCAGTAATGTATCGTAGCGAGGAGGACAAGTGGACGGCAACAGCAAGTAGGCACGATTGTACGGTAAGATAGCAGACTGTGCAACAGCAACACGCAAACGTGAACAGGCTAGAGATCAATCATTCAATCAGGTAGGTCACATGACAATTCCAATCCGGCACAGACGAGGATAAGGTTACGGGCACACCGGCGTGCATCGAATGGTGAATCGTGTAAACGGGCCCGCCGCACAAACACACAAGTTGCCTACGTGCACACTCAACGGCACGACATTCATGTACGACATTGATGTCACGATCAACTGAGATTCAATCTGTGAGTACCTAACTAGTTTCGGTTCTACCTTACGTAACCCTCCTCTTCGCTGAGCACCGTCCCAATGTCTTACTTGTTTCTGGCTGGCTGAACATCTCTGGTGGTTTAAAAATGTCCGTACGTATAGTTTCAGATGGTTAAAGGTAATCAATACCGGCTATCTGTCTGACCATGTCAGTCCTCTAATCTGAAAGGATTGTGTCCTAATCTATTCTTTCAGCAGTTTACAGCTTTTTGACTGGGACATTACTTGGACCGCGTTGGACGGACTCCTTAACTGAAGGCCTTTCAAGTCTAGCTGGCATTTTGGGTGGTCTGTCAAACCGTTCCCCATGGAAAGGTTTGGACTCACCAGAAAATCATGCGATGTTCGCTGTTGTAGCCGATGTAATGTTTCCTCCCTCTGTTAGTATTTGGTCACCGTGGCCGGCCAATCTATTAGCAACATGGTTTCTACCTGTAACTCGAGAGTTCACATACTGTACTTGCACTAATTACCCCCACGCGACGCCTCAGCGTCAGTTGAACTTACGAGTGTTATCTCACATAGTGCAGTGGAGTTGAGCAATCGTAACATACTACTCATACCGCGGCTATTCAGTAGTAGAACCGGAGCACACATTTTGACATCGTACAAGCCGCAGGAAAAATGTAGAAAGGAAAATCAGAGCGCAGCATCGCTGATAGTGGTCCCTGCTACTTAATGGAACTGAGCATTGACGTCTGCGACAACCGAAAAGGTCTGGGGCCGAATGCCTCGTGCAAATGAGTGGTTTTGTTCCATGTCTTGTTTAAATGCTTAACCCATGTTGTAGCGAAAAGGCGTCCAATAAGGCACAATCTTTATTGTCCAACTCGCTAGTTACCATGCCACACGAGCGCTCGCGATTTTGAATCACAATTCCAGTCCACAACACCCCCTGGTTTCCGCTCGCACGTCGTGTGCACTTCTACCCGGTTTAGGTGTGTGATTGGCGCCTTCTACCCGGGGGTTTTCTGCCTGCTATTCCTCGGCCGTTGATCCGATTTCGTTGAGCGATAGCTTGTCCGATCGCTCGTGCTGTCGTCCGTCTATTAACCGTGGGCTTTGACCGTAATCCACAGCTCTGTCGAGATATTCCTGACAGTGTTGGAATAATCACACCTTCAATTTGGTCATTCATTCTATTTCGGCCGCCACGTCTCGCCCGTTGGTCCGATCCGATCGAGCGATGACTCAACCGGTCGCCCACGCCGTTCTCCATCCGCTCACCGTGGGTGTTTGAACGCACCTCCCCCCTGCGTTGGGGTATGCCGCCGAGAGCTGGAATGCTCGTACTTCCTGCCTGATAATCCCCCACAATGTGTTGGTTTGTCGAATAAACAACCCTTGTGCCATCCGCGTTCTTGGATCACAACAATAGTATTATTTACGCTTAAGGTTCTGTGACTGAGAACAGTCTGAGGAAAACGTCATAAATCTAATTACGTAACTCACCTGAATTGGTTTGCCTTCTAGCGGTCCAGTTGTTGTTTCCGTAAGCTGGACAACTTCCTCCGAACCCGCGGTCGCGTGTTCTCTGTGATCTGTTGGACCAGGACCAATCCCTGCGACCATCCCGCTGCACACGACTAAGCCCCGGATATGAGTTTGAACCTCCCCTGGACGTTCATGTCGTCAAATGATCTTTTGCTGGTCAACTAGGGGCAGCTTCCATCCTCTCAAGATTTCCAGTCAGCTCCAATGTAGCGTCTGTATCGTTGGATAGGTGCAGTATGAGTTTGCTTTTGTTTGTTGAAAGCACTCAGTCAACCGTTGAAAGTTACCTTTCTCTTAATCCTTAGCGGATTCTTCATCATGGTTTCGCTTGGTATAGCAACGGAGTTCACGGTCAAACGGCAGATCGGGTACCCCTTCGAGTTGCTCACGGGCGTGAAACTGATGGCTGTAATCCGTATGGTGCGAGGGGGTATCGGTAGACTCCGCAATTCACTTGCCACATCCAACATTATTTATTAATTCACTTGTACTTGTTGGGTCAAGTACATCGGCCGAACGGTGAAAACGTTTTGGGGCACGTGTCTCGGAGCACATTCCCAAATGGCTAGTGAACAACAAAACCGACGCCGCCCAGTCTTCTATCATACGACATTTGGAGGAAACGGGACACATAATTCAATTGGAGAGGGCTTTTCATGTGTTGTATCGCCTAATCAATAAACATACCTTACCTTTTGCTGAGGCCGTTGTGATACACTGTTACAAACCCTCATTTTGTGTGCAGAAACAAATGGTAGTTAACCTATCACTACCATGGTGTTAAGCGTTTGCAATCATGAGTCTATAGTTTTCGTCAAGTGGTTGTTATTTTGTTTAAATGTTTTGGTTGTACCGTTTACATAAGTTTATTTCCTTCTCTTGTCTTAAGCTTTATCTTGGATTGCCTATTAGCCTCCGTTTGTTTCCGCGTGCCTTGTTGTAAGACCGATATTGTCGGCATCGTTAGTTTCTTACTCGACCAGTTTAAAATTTGAATTTTGTTCGTTTGTTTTTAAGTAATGATGGCCCATTCGAACATGACTGGTTCTGTATGCTATTCCCATTCCAGCTGATGACTCATTCCTATTTTACGCTTATTTCAATTGATGTATGCTAACCAATCATAGTCCACGTATCGTAACAGAAGAGGTCGGTCGAAATGTCTCTACAGAGTATATCCTACTTAATTCTACTTGCGTGTTCTGAATGTGGAGAACTATTTTCGATGCTCTGCACAACACGTCACATCCAGGAGTAAAAACATACAGAAACATATTTCTCTCTCAACGATTCATTTGGTTCGGCGTGTACAAGGATATTGGCGATTGGACACGTTGCTGTTTTGCTTATCAACAGTCTAAGACCTATTGTCATACCGCCACTCCATTTGCCTCATTTTCGCCTCCTGATGCTTGCTTCGATCAGGTGCATATTGATGTTGTTGGACTCTTGTCATCACCGGGAAGTTCCCGATATTTCCTTACGTGTATCGACAGATTTACTCGGTGGCCAGTAGTTTTTCCGATCTGTGACACCACTACTGAAACCCTGGCAACAGCATTCGTAGTCGGATAGATTTCACGATTTGGCGTACTATCCACTATAACTACGGAACGCGACTCCCAGTTCGAGTCCTATTTATTTGGACAACTGACACATCTCCTTGGAATCCGACGGATTCGTACCACGGCGTACCATCCACAGTCCAACGGAATGGTCGAAAGATTTCACCGGACGTTAAAGGTTGCTCTGACTACCAAACTAGGATCAACCGATTGGTTTGACAAATCACTACTTGTGCTTCCCGGATTACTCAACTTTGTTCGTGCTGACAGTCAATGCTCCCCAGCACAACTTACGTATGGCACCAGCTTGCGTTTACCTGGTCAGCTTCTATTCGAACAATGCAACCTCTCCTGATCCGAAAAACTATGTAAGTCGCTTGCAATATTTTATGTCCAAGTTAGCCTATCAACCACCACGATTACAAAGCAAACCCACCAATTATCCTAACGAACTGACTGACTGCTCGCACGTACAGCGTACAAAGGTCCGTAACGTGTTCAGAGTCGCTCGGACAAACAGTACACATTGGACGCTAGTGCATCTCGCAGCAACATATCGATCGATCGTCTCATTGCAATGCGGCTACTGGAGGAATCTACTCCAACTGACTGGCACACACTACCTGAAACAGGTTCGTAAAAAACTGTTGTAATTAACATTGAACTATATAGAATTACGATCAAACGTATAAGAATCGCAGAACACAATAAGGCATAACAACACGGAGCGTAGAATCTGAATCGTACTTATCAATTATACAGGATAATGGAGTGGTAAAACAACCGCGTAACAAAAGGCGACAAAATATGTCAGTCATGTTCATCACAACCGCCACACCTTGAATGAGCCTGTAGATATCTGTAACTCCGTGATGGTCTGGATTCCAAATGTTCAGATCTTCTGACTATCGGTTCTTCAAATGTTTCCTGTACCTCAGGAATAGCCTATACTTCGGTAACGACAGTTTCTTCAAACACAACAGAATTATCTAGAAAGGATTCATTGGAATTCGAAGCAACAGACTGACCTCTGGAAATGAATTCAACCTGGTAAAAATGTCTTCGATGTCAGGATAGGTCTTCCAAGTCAAGAATAGTGACCATGCGATTTCTGTGAGAAGAAAGAACTATTCCATCAACAGAACGTAAATCGCTGTCCTTGAAAAGAATAACATCAACTGTTTTCGCACAGTCAAGACTTGTACGCGGAGAACGATAATTGAAAAAGATTGCGGAACTCTTTCCACTTACCAAATGTGATGCATTTTTGTATTGCATGAAAAAATTATCAATTTCCTGATCAAATTCCACGAATGAATTTGGTGTTAAAGGAAGAATGGCAGACTTCAGTGTGCGTATAAAATTTTCTGCAAGTTCATTGGACTGTGGATGTCACGGGGCAGTAAACGAATGCCGACATCAAAGTCCCCTGATCCATTCCTCCAAAGAATTGGCAACGAAGTGGGTACCACTGTTGGTGACCAAGGTAACAGGTACACCTTCGTGGCAGAATAATTTTCTCGACGTATGTTGTGTAAAATCTGCAATCAGTGATGGTGGGAGAAAAACATATCATCTAAAGTAACCATGAGTTATCACTCAGATATAATATTTCCCCCGGAAAAGGACCACAGTAGTCAGCATGAACTGTCTGAAATGTTTCAAACGTAGCAGGCCACGGAAACCATCGTGATTACTTCGCATGAATTTTGTGTACACATTTGGTACAATTCTTGGCAATGTGTTTAATATCTGATTCTAATTCTGGCTACCAGCAAGATAAGCGTGCAAGCGACTTCATCTTACCAACTCCCAAGTGTCCGGAATGCAAGTGTGCGAAGACACCAGATCTGAGAGTCGGTGGAATGACAACACGATCATCAAAACACAGCAATCCATTCGGAATAAGAGACAAACTTAAACGGCGACAGTAAAATGCAGGAAATTTACGTCGTTCCTGTTGTGTCCAGCCACGTCTTCAGGTAGAGGTAACAGGACCAACAAATTTACGAGTATCGCACACAAATGCATCTCTTTTGACTAGCAGTGGTTGAACTAGTATGCAGTCAGCGCCGTTAGAGTTTGAGTCCGGTGACAGAGTTCTGGAAAAGTAATCAACATGGAGAATTGTTTTGCACTACGATGAATAATTGTGCAATGCTCCAATGTTGCATCATGACGGCAGATGACTTCGCCAGCGATTTGCTAGGATGATACAGAAATTTTAAGGCTTCATAGTCTGTTGCAGTAGTGAATGAGAGTCCAAAAAAGGATTTATGAAGTTTTTAACAGCCCAATATACTTCAAGGGCTTCACGTTGGGTCTGAGAATACTCGCTTTCAGCTTTAGACAGACTACGTGAAATGCATATAACAGGTATACCAAATTGTTCAATAAACGCACCTATTCCAGTGGGAGAAGCATCCATAATTACAGTTTAATGATCACTGGCAGAAAACGGTTTTAAAACAGTAGCAGTTTAACGATGATGGAGTAAAGTACGAAGCGTTTTTTTCATGGTTAGTGGAACAAAAAGATTGTTTATGGATAGCATAACGAGCAAAGAAGTAGCACGTTGGGAGAAATTCGGAATAAAACAAATTATCGGTGTAATCCCATCAGCTTTTAATGGTGTCACTATTGGAGTCGCCCACTTTGATGAGTCAACAGGCGTCATTACTCCTTTATCACACGTGGATTGCAATTCTTTTTGCACAGGTTCTCGTAAACCAAATGGGATGATTCATCTCTCAAGAAAGACTAGGTCTCACGAAGCTTCAAGCTTTACCTTCGGTATTCGCATTCCCCCTATGGCTTTAGAACAGTCCAGTATAAGTTGTCTATTGTCAGCGTCGTTCACTGACGTCGGAATGTAGCAGTCGTAAAACTTTAAGGCCAAGAATAGAAGGACCTGAGCTTGGAACTAAGAACTGGCAATCAATAAGGCAAACATCAGGGCAACTTCACCGATACGGTACAGCAATCTATAAGAGGCAATGAATGACCAGTAATGTCACAACTTTTAACTTGTGTGGGCTGTAAAACAGCCTCACGATAAAATACAACTAGATATGAATGCGAGATTGCTGACTCAAATTTATCTGTATCAACAAACAAATTGTGACTTTTGCCAGAAGCAGACACTAGTTTTTTCAAAATATGAGAAGCGTCTTGGGAGAAAATGGATAGAGTAGGAATGTCACCAGTCAATGATTGCACGTTCGAATTAAAATTTGTCGTTAGGTGACACAGACGTCTGAACTGACATACCGACTGGATATGACTCACTTTGCCGCAGCTGAAGCATTTTGCCAGTTTTTGTGGACATTAATACCTGGAATGATTGTGTCCACAAGATGCACATTTCCCAAATTGTTGTTGAACTAGATTCGCATTACTTTCTTTAGAAAACTAAACAAATCATCTTGACGCACGGAAAACTGTACGCGGGTTGAGTGTGTTACCTTGTTTCACCCTGGGATTATTGCCTTTAGAATAAGTGTATAGAACAACCTCATTAGTATTCGTAACTTCCTGTACACCCTCATAATATTCACATACGTTACGAATAATCTGGACCCTTTGGTCGTGCTGCAAAAAAAGGTTTTTGTTGTAACTGTGGCATCAGTTCAAAACAAAACAAATGCAAACGGAAATCGAAACTCTAACATAGTCGGCAATATTCAAACAAGGTCGCTACACACTTGAACGCCTCTATATTGCACACTGTTGTAATCAACACACACGTTCGCAAGGAGACAAATAAAGAAAAGCAAGCACCATCAATCCTGTATTTCTGGTGACTTATGATTAGGTTTTAGAAAGGTAGCCAGGAAAAATGCAACACCAGTTGATCCTCAAGTATATGCTAGTTGAGTGGGATTCCGAAAACCTCGGCCAAATCAACCGTAACCAGAGTGGATAGGCTCTAAATGTAAGGAAACACCCCCATGGGAATGCTAAATCTAAACTCAATTCTGACATACTGACCCTTAGGCATTCGCTTCCGGACAGTGGAAACAGGCGTTCTACTAGTCGGTCAGATGTGCACGCAAAGCTTTACGGTGAAACTAAGAATTCGTTCAGTTGCATGTGTAGAGTCTGTCACCTTTTTACTCTCTCGATATACACTATTTTTCATATCTGGTACGTCCATTGTACATATAAACTGTCTAATGTCTTGAGTTGGTGCACACTTTGTCCTCGCGCTCCTTGTCTTCTGCTTTCATGTGGTCCTCGTCATGGTGAATTAACCGTGGCAGCAACCTGTTTGAAACAGTTGGT
>JTDE01001158.1:97496-128073 GCA_014338405.1 Paragonimus skrjabini miyazakii
CCGTGAATGTTCGGAGAATTCATTTAAAGAAATTGACCAAATAAAATAGAAAATTAGGTGGAGAACAACAACGCAAAACTATCAGGTCCAAGGGAGTCTAAGGCTTACATATAATTGTTTTTGTACACACAATGCTGGCTTGAGACGACTAATCGCGACCGCCTCAGCGAAACGCAGGAAACGCGGATTAGTGTGACGCATTATAATCCTAAATGATGATTCAGGATTAATCCGGTGACCAACAACCTGTTTATTAACCTGGAGGGACTGCATTTGCTGTCATTTCTATCATTCAACAACGACCTTTTCTAACATGTAACAGAGTTAGTGTGGTAGAATCTATCACGAACTGTTGCTATGAGTCACTGTAAACTGCTTTGTAACATCGTTGATTTATTCCTTGGTTTCACTAAACATGCAATCAATTTCAAAGTAGTCCAATTTTGCCAGAGTTTTTAAATGTGAGTTGTCGCATTACTTGATCCTCGCTTTCTGGTGCTCTTTGGTATTCGAAGTTGATATCACTACACAGTATATCATGAATCCCATGACTGCGTATGTAGTCCAGCTCTGGATGCTATCTTTCGTAGTTGAGGGTGACAAGCTAGTATTGGTATTTTCAGGTGAGTATCACAGCTAAGTTGCATGTTGTACGGAGGAGTACGGGGTGAAATTATCCATATATTCCTCCGCATGGACTTCGAATCGTCTGGTTTTGTGGTTATCGCAACACAACTGGCAGACGGACTGGAACTGTTTGACCAGAGTTGTCAGTGTCGATTATAGAATATTTCTCGTGATCTGTCACATAAATGTACCTATTAAATTATGCAAGTGTCTTATGCTCACGAAGTTCTAGTCTGCCTATTGTCTACAATATCTCATGAAACTGAATGGTCCTTTTTGTTGCTCAGGCAACTTCACTAGCCAGCTTCCCTACCAGCTACCAGATGACTGTGTGGCATGCTCATGCTTAGTTTTGAAGGTGATCATTTAGTCTATTTTACACCATTGAGAACGGGATTGTCAGGTCCTCTGTTAACATTGAGTAAGAAACAACGCATGTTCGTAGACCACACGATGGAGCAGGAAAAGCGCAAGACTACTCTCGTCGTTCGAATGTTGACTTTAGAAGTTGGTTTACACGGCGCGTCAACTGATGATCAAAATTTTACTGATTGTCACTGAGATCAAAACGAATAGAAACCAATTAACCACGACTTGCCTGGGAACTTGTCCAAGAAGAGGGCAGCTGTGGCAACTATGTCTTTGAGCGGACACACTAAACACAAATAGGGTCATGACTGAAGACTTCAACACACCGGTGAATCCTTGCCGTATAGACATCTGCCAGACAATTCACACATTCTTTCAACAAGTACATTGTATGTCTAGCCCGGCAGCATAGTACAGACAGCCGACAAAGTGTTGAGCCGCCGAGTCAACCAGACTGCCGGAGTCAATGTGCTGGTTAACCTAAAGACTGACAACTTTTAGCTCAGTTTGGTGTGACACTCGAAGACATGACTGTCACATTTCATGGACTCGTGGTCGTGTCTTACCAGCTGAAATAACCGGTGCGAACAAACCTGTGCATGAGTATATAACCACTCCAACCAGCCTCAGAATTAGGCTGAATGAATGGGCTATTCACCAGGCGTGAAACGGTGTGATACAGGAAGTACGGACAAGCGAATGATGCTGTCAAGAGCGAAGCAAGTCGGCTTCACCATCGGTCAGTGGTCGGCTCAACCATGAAATCTAGTAGACCGATCGTAGTTGTAATGCTAGGCAGAAATCTCCGGAAACATTAGAAAACGGCGTCCCCAAAACGAAACCGTTCAACTCCTAATGTCAATTTTATCTGGCTGCACTCCGTGAACACTGTGAGATCAGTGATAGTATTGCACTAAGGCATCTATAATGATCGAGAACGAGTTGGTGAATAGCCTGAGTAAATGCAGGCGCAGTTCATTAGGCTACCAGTGACAACAAAATGAATAGAGGCAGTGGAAAAGTTACGGAGTTCAAATAATTTGGGGTAATCAAAGAATTCGACTCATGGAAATTGTTCACAGATATTCAGGATGGCCGTAACACAATATTTCAAATCACCAATGTCCCCGAAAATGCGGGTTTTGCGGAGTTTGGGCTGTCGGAGCGCGATCAAAGCTGCAATAATGTTCGTAGTATGACAGAGCTAAAAAATGGATGAACGATCCGTGTATTATCGTTAAATGACTGCTCAAACAGAGTGAAGTGCAGACCGATATAGACAGATTTTGTATCGTGACGCAAATTTACTTTTAGTCAAGTTGAACAGCATGTGAAAAGTGTTACAAAAACGTTACCGTGCAAAATAACGCATCGTTAGTTATTGCGAACAAGAAAAATTCTGCACATTTTCCCTTTTTTGATTCTAATGGGGCTGTATGAGTTAATGAGAAAACAAAATCAATGCTTTAATTGTGCCATGTTCGAGTCGAATTGAAATCTCATGATGCTTAGTATTGTCCATTCCGTGTGAAAGCATGATAAAATCCAGTTAGGTCAATTGCTTACCTTGTGCACTCCTAGAGGTGGGATTTCAGCAAGCAATACCATCACGGTCTTTAGAAGCCTACTCGATAAGTGAATTACGCTTAGACCTCTTCTAAATTATCAAATCTGCCACACTACTCACTTGTAATACAGTTTCACTGTTCAACATTGGTGTTGGTGGATTGCACCGTGTACTGTTTGAGAAACCCTGCCGAGACAGTCGATCCCATGTATCATTTGGTGGGTTTCAAATGAAACAGTTGGATTGGTGAGTAACGGAAGATAGACGTGAAATTTCCCAGCTGTTGGCCTGGTTTCGTAGGTCAGTTGGATATGTTGTGTTTGTCGCTGATTTTCTACAGTTAGGTCTCACCTAAATTATCAAAACTGCCAATGGATGGAATTAAGTAGGTATCTCAATGTTTTGAATCTAACATGTAATCATAGCAACAACAGAATTGAGTTTATTGTACACTCTATACTTCAATATGTTCTAGGGAAATAGGCTGGGGATGAACTGAAGTTCCCAACAGATAAGACATCACTGAAGAAGTGTAAGCTTGTGTACATTCGTGTAGGGGATTATGAGTAGGTCATGTTAAAAGACTGTGATTGATTGAGATATGTCCGGAACAAGAAGATAACTTCTGTCAACGAAATGTTTATATGATTTCAAATTCGATTAGAAATAACGTTGTTAAATATGTCCTTGAATCAGCCACAAATACTATGAATTTGTTTGAAAGCTCTTTGTTTAAGAGACCAAGGGAAACTATTAGAAAATGAGTAATTATGTACGCGATAATAAATTTTGAACAAAGGTAAGAAAGAATTGCAAAAAACCACACCCTTATGAAAACATTTTTACCATGGAGAGACTAGTGAATTTGAATGGCAACTCTCTGAGAAACCTCATAAATCATTGTAATCCTGTATTCTGTCACATGAATTGCCAATAACAAACGAAAGCAAAATCGTGACGAATCGATGCAAATGAAATCGTGTTACCCACTCCATCCTATTACCAATAACTAACTGTTACCCATAACGGTCTGCACATATTCGGTTCCTAATCACATAAAACGGTTCACAAGACTTATTGTAATCTTCACACAATGTACGTTCGGTCTCCAGTAAATTTGTATGTAAATTTTACATCTGGTTATTGTTACGTATACCTGGGAAATAGTAAATTAGTGCACGTGTACAATGAAAGTCCTCAGCAATCACACTGTTATAAAATTTTAAATAATGAAATTGACGAAACTGGGTAAATATACTGCCCCGACGTCTTTTGCACGATGAATGTGTTATAGTGTTTCGGAATTCCGGATAAACTCAAGAGAAAATAGTAGGTAGCATACATGTTCGGATTAACCTGTCAAAATGAGTGAACCCAGACGATAGCTGGACACATGTCACCAAAAATGGCTTACTCGGCATCACTTGTAGTTCCACTCAGGTACATCCTATCTGAAGGAAACTCAAATTATTCCAATCTCTTTCTTGAGGTAAGCCAATTGGCTCTCTATGCATCTACTTGAAACACACGTTCACCAACCTGTCTTTCATCTAGGTGCCACACACATAGATATGACACCAGATGCTTCTAGAAGACGCATCGTATAGTGTGTCCGGTTCAGTATTCTCTTCTGATTCGCTGAAGCGTACTATATATTGTTTTTACTTCGTGAAGTATGTCCAGACGGCATGTTTCGCATCTCGCTACCAAAGTCGGTGTTGCGATGAGTATTATTCTTTGTACGACTGAATGATGACAGACACCGTGTAACACAGTGATTAGCGAAGTATCCACGAACTGGGTAGTCATAGAGCGAATGGCTCAATGAACTCTCCGAGCCAAGGGACGGTACATTTAGTTGGACGTTATACGGACAAAGAAGTCAGTGCAACCGTTGTGGAACACAAAAAAACAAATTGTAACCGGAGACATGAAGCACGACCGAAAACATTTTACGCGTGACACGGAACTAGCCAGCCTGGGTGCAAGGAATTATGCAAGGACGTTTCAGTCTTGTATTGTACGATGTACAATTGGCCCTACCGATTTGGAGACGGCATACCGACCAGCTCCGTCCATGACCAGATGGTAGATATCCTATGGTTGAAAATTTGAAACAACTTTTAGATACATTTGATGTTCAACCGGTGTACACACCCTATGACGTATCCACTCAGCCAACCAAAACTCATAAGACTATGTCGCTATGTAAAAGAACCAATCGTTATAGTGTGCCCGTTAAGCTAATATCGGTGGACACACTAATTCCGTCATACCATTCGAGATTATTTTAATTGTGGTATTAGGTGTCGTAACAATGTGGTGTGTAATACCGTTCACACGTAATACTTCTCTTTACTTTTTGACAAAACCACATTCTTTTTCACAACATGTCATACCCATTTGCCTGAGTTCCAGGGTTAACTTCTTCGCACAGTGTGATTATGTTCCTGACGCCCTGCCCGCCGCCTCCAATACTCGCACCTGTTTAGTATGTCAGAACTGACCCACAGTTATAGTCGCTTTTGTGTCGATTCTGTACTGATTTGATTAGTTACGTAAACCTTGTCACCAAGTTCTTCTCTCTATCTCTCCTGAACAGACAGACTCTGTGATGGGGAGGACACAGCACTAGCATTGGATGAGCGAGTATCGCGATGTTCTGAGCTTCGTGTTAATTCTACTCCGATGAACTTTTTCTCCAATGAACGTGTGCTAACCTGCTCAGGACTAACTGAGTTTCGTTGTCATACGAATTGACGAAAGAAACTTAAATAGCATGTTAATAAGTAGCAGGATATTCGTCGAAAACAAAGAGGAGCAAAATGTCTGTTTCTTCCGGTCACCGTGTTCTTGTTAAACGGTAGGTTTAACAAGCTTTTCCTGACAGTGTATGAAAAACAATGTAACGGTTAAGAACCTGCGCACTTTCCTAGGGTAGCGCACAAAACGGCTCTACAAATTTGCTTCAAAATTAGGGTACGGTTTAACAAAAAGATGGGAATTTCTAATTACTGGTCGTCTGATCAGTTTTGTTCGGTAACGATAGATTTTAAACGTTAGAAGTTTGATTGCAAATAACAGTTTTCATGGAAAAACGCTGTCTTTATTCTGCACAAGAATGAGACCGCCGAAGTCATTCTGGGAGTTTTGAGTGAAGCAAACATCTGAATTAGTTATCGAAGATAGACAACATTCAGTGTGAGAATGGTGCTTGCTAATGGTCCACTACTCGCCGAACGAACTAGTGGTTGTCTGTCTAATAAACTATGTAGAATAGTCACAATTTACACTTAGAACATCAAGCGAAGATTATGAAACTGTCTGAAATTAAAATAAAACGTCACGTAACTACCAGATATCTTTGGTTCATTTAAGTACCATGACTACGCTCACTTTAGTCATGAGGTAAATCTCGTAGCAAACAAGCTTATATTCGGTGTTTCATCACCAGGATAAGTATACCACATTTATTTGGGTGTACAGGAAACACATCAGTGGGGTGAGGGGTAGAAGGTATTAGGATCATCTTGATTCGATTCCCAAAGCTTAGTTATATAACACCAACTATGTGTGTTGTAAGTTCGTGAAGTGCTGAGAAAGTCTACGTCATTGACCTATCCTACGTATGAAAACATAACCATAGGAGATTGAAAATCTTGACTAGACGTTTGTTACAGCATCACAGGGAGGATTTTTGGCAAGTTCCAATAACCGCTGCTTAGATTTCTCCTTATAGACCCAATAGATCTCCTCGACAGAATCGACCGGGTCTACCAGATCGTTTGACTTGATCATGTGAAAGATAGCTGCTGCTAAATAGGTCTTTATTGATCCTCGATCAACCCATATCTGAGGATGCTCCCGGATGCATTCAGGTTAGCATGTATGTCGCAAACTCTCGTCACGTGTTGATCACGAATTAATTAACTGATCCCCATATCGTGGGCCTCATTAGACCACTTTACAGCAATCAACAGTAGAGGCTATCGAACTTACAAACACCAAACAGGTTGTCGATAAAATGGATGGTTATGACCTCTCACGCACATGGTGACCAGTGTTGGATCGACCAAGCTGATTCACATAGATGCTTGGATGGACTGATCTCTTTCATGGATCAAAGTACCTGTAGCAGGTTTACAATTACCCATTCCTAGTCAAAATAGCAAATGATGTGTTGATAAATCCGTTTAACCGATTGGATAGATTTAACCCACGCTTTTTTTCAAATTCCCACTGCCTGATAATGCGAATAACCCGTACAAAGCGTTAACCTCTGTCACTGTGCCCATGATTTGTTACACACTCACCCTCGACAGATTCTTATTGTTACACAAATCTCTATTTTAATCGCAAAATTTGCAGCCAGTTCCCCTGTTTGGGTCGGCCATTAGTTGCAACGTCCTGGCTAACTCTGTGATCACAGTTGATTCGGTGGAGAAATTCAGAACTACTCGATGAGCACACGGTTAACGGTATCCGTTTGTGGATTGGTCTATCATGATGTGAACGAAACTTAACAAAGCTTGTACATAAATTATCACAATGTGGTTGCACACTCATACACATGTCCATTATAGGTCAGCGGAAATAAGATAAAGCTGTGGGAACGGAAATCTTCGTAATCCAACTAACAAGTAGTGACCAGTTGAGTGATAGAATAGCATCGAAGCGAGATAACTTTCTTTTAATATCAAAAAGTAGAGACGTTCGACTGGTAAACCGTCACTCATGAGGTGTAACAGGGATTGAGTATGTAACGCAAATGGTGATCCAGTATAGGGTTAGAGAGCAGAACACTTTCTATATGATCAATAACATGGAAAGATTTTGGTTTAAAGTAAAAAAACCTCCACATACATACATAATCAAAATCAGGTATTAAGACTACTATGATCCGGGTTTCGAAAAACACCAGCCAGTGGCTTATTAAACTAAACGGGTCCTTGATTGATGCGGATGAAGAGATATGTAATATAGATAACACACTCAACTATTCGACGCAGCTGGCACAAGGATCGAATTAATTCATATTCGCAAGCACTGGAATTGCTGGCCAGGACACTACCAAAACTTGATCAACAGTCCTCACGTCAGGTGTTGGGAAAAAAGTTTTTGAAGTTCTCCATTCAAAATATCTTCGCTTAATGAAATAGACCAACTTCTGATGAAAAGATATCCATTAGCCTGCTTTGTACATCAGAAGTGGCAGCAACACTTAAATGATTGAATGAAACTTGTCTATAAATGTTGTCACATCATGCAAAAACTCTGGTTTATGGATGAAAAAGAAAAAGCAGAAAGTCAACCCAAAACCAACACGTAAACTCCGACAACCAGCCTCAAAGATAGTCTGAGTTGTAGGAAAACAATCGAGCTACAAGTGAGAGAAAAAATGCAATTTGTACCAAACAGATTTCACTGATGCTCTTTTTGCATCCCTCTATTAAATGTTACTAATGTACACATAGTTCACCTAAACAATGACAACATTTATGTCACAGAATTCGATTAACCTGCTTCTCAGCTAGAAACCCCGGACCCAGCATGCGAACACGACCAACAATTCCTAACTGGCTACAGATATCCCTGTCCTCAGCCAATTTTGCTTAATTCCAGTTAGCGCCGTAGTGTCAACAGTTGCTTTAACTGCCTGATTTGTGATCCATTTGGGTGAGGAGATATGAGGTAACTTCTGGCAATATAGTATTTTTTTAATTAACTACTTATTGAAATATCAAAAGTACAACTCTATTACTAAGATCCACAACTTTTGGCATATAAAACCGGCGGCCAATATGAAGACAGATTGATGCCGTAGAGTCAACGGAGCCTATGAAACCGGCTGGGAACAACGCAATGAATTAATGAGAAATACGCTGTCGATACACCAGAAACAACGTGCAATCGAACGAGGGGTGAGACGAAGCAATAATACAGAGAAACGGAGAGCAAGCGCGCGATGTGAGTCGTGCGGTCTGGCGAGCCGGGTTCCTGTATAAACGTGTTTAAGCAAATGCAAACATTTGCAACAAAAAATGTGCGACCGATAATCGCTACTTAGAAGCAGTCAGTGTTAAATAAATAGGGTAGCTACAAAGCTCAACCTTGTAGAAGACAACAAGGAACTGACTTAGACAATACGGCAATGTTTCAATTAGCTGAGATCGTTAACTCGAGCACGAATGGTTCAATTTTCTCCCATCAAACAGTTCGTGGTGACGATCGACCAAAGAATGGGGAGGACGATTAAAGGCAACCGGCAATAGGTTGTTTGAGAAGTTACTAATCGTGGATAACCCGGGCACTGAAATAGGCACTTGGCAATGAAACTCGACGCGCGAGGAAAGTTTATTAGTTTCGGCGCAGTACGTTGTAGGATTACGACCCTAATCTGACCCATTGTTGGCGGTCCTCCGCTCTGGGCTTTGACCCTATATCACTACCCCGTTCAGGTATTTCACTGAGTGTTGAAATAATTGCGTTCTCAAATCGGCCACCAGTCACACCATGACGCGACAGTCAAGCATATAATAAACCCAAATGCGTGCAACGTTCTTCTTATGACGAGCTAGTGACCAAGACATCGTTCAAGCTTGGGCATATACCGTTCGGTCTGCTACAGACATCGTGTATTTATTGTTAGAAAGTTTGTACAGAATTACTAAGACCAAACGACATGCGGAAAAGATCAAAACATTCTAACGGTTTTGTGTCTGTTGTCTGCAAGATGTCCTCATAGCTACCATATTCTGATTATATGCGTGTGCCAAATCGGATTTGGTGAATATCTGCCCACCGGATAGGTTTGTCGTCAGGTCATGAGTGTCAGGAGTTAGATATCTATCGGGAGGGGTTTCAGTGTTTATTACCTGGTGGTCAACACATGGACTCCAGCCATTGTGTGTCTTTTTCGATATCACACGAAACGGCGGCGCTCATGAACTGTTGATAGGAAGGATAATGCCTAGCTGGAGCATATGCACAAACTCGACATGGACAAGTTTGTAGTTTACTTTGCGCTGTACGACTTGGACGTCTGTTCGCCGACGGCCCTCGTGTGACAATGTGACAAACAACATCCGTCGTTACGACCGGCAGCTCGCTTTCAGGTCGAATCAGCTATAGAAATTCGGGTGGGAGATTCCCATAGGGTTTGTAAACGAGACGGTTGAGTAGCATCAGGCTAATTACAGCCGTGTGTGACAGTTAACCTAGAACGTCGAATTTCACGGAGTTATCGAACGGACATGATTAGCGCACTTTGCCTAGCGAGTCGAAATGTCTAAGGAAATCTGTGCCATTGTTGGGAATATCACCTACGAGAAAAACCCAACGAAAATCGCGAAGAAGGCTAGGATTTAGGCTAAACAGCTGAAGACTAAAAATTATCATTCGCTGTTCAACATGTTGCCCCGGGCTCTAATCGCGGTCCAGGCGACGTGTATGGAATGACGTGTGGAATGACCTGTCATCTTGTACCGACTGGAAAATTCATTCCGAAGGTCAAGTATTTTGGCAAGAAAGTGGTAACTAACTTGTCTGGTCTGTGGCTGTCGTCTCTGAAACGTACCGGTTTGCTAGATAAACGTTATTTTACCCTGACGGCCAGATAATATAATGAGTATCGTCAAGCGTTTTCACCCTATATCTCGCAGGCACCAACAAAGGTTACTGTTCACTGGATCCGAACGACGATCAGGCAAGCGTCACAAAATCTTCGAATGACTATCGAGGCCGCTGGTTTCTAGCATTCAGGCCTGACAGTTCACATTAATACCGCGCTATTTCAGTGAGTGATTCGAATGGGCTGTGTTCATGTTGTACATAGTGTTTTGCACACGACTGTTACTTTAGTGTCATTCGTGTCTAGTACACTATACACAGGGTTGTAGTGGTAACTACTGGACCAATTAATGATGAAGGTGCGGTGTCTCGAAAGTATATATCGTACCCACCGTAGTCATTGACTCACCGGAAGTGACAGTAACATGGATAACATCCCATTTGTATATTTGAGAACTCGTTGCATCTACATCTTCAGCGAAAGAGACCCTGATAACTGGAATTTCACAGTCATCTGCCGCATGTCTCCAAGGGTAACTGATGGTTTCTTATCGTCCAACTGTAACCGATGGAACAGTTATGCTAGACAAATTTTCACGGACTGTCAGATTTAGTTAAGAATAGCCTATTTAGCAGACTCATAACGATTGGTTAAAAAGCCTGGTAAGATATCGTTAACAAGGTTGAGCATATGGCGGAGAAGGCAATATACAGTTAGATCAGGCGAAGAAACTTATTCAATTGTTAAACTCTATTTCAAACACGACGCATCACATCTCTGATGCAAGATCTCTGAAAGCTGGGACTGTTGGTGGGGGCAAAGATTTGGATAAAAAACCCTCCAAATTGGCCTCCCTAATATCTGTAGCGATTGAACGAAGTTAAATGGGACACACCTTAAACAACTGCACATTATGTGTACTCGAAACATGAAAACAAAAATCGTACTGACTTCAAACAGTATGGAATTTGAACGGAGTCATCGGTTAGTAGAATCAAGTGAACTGATATGACCGGTTGGGGATGACGCAATGGACTAATGAGAAATATGTTGTCGATACAACAAAACTAACGTACGATTGAACGAGTGATTATACCAAGAGGCTGTACAGCGGAATGGAAAGCGAGCGCTCGACGAATCTTGTGGTCAAGTGTGTACTGTTATCGTGTAAACAGATGTTTGAGCGCATGCGAAGATTTGTGACAAAAAGTGTGCAACTGACAATCGATACTTAAAAGCAGTCACACACACAGAGGTGACGTTCTGGTTGCTAAATTTTACGGAGTGATACAGAACCAGTTTACATCTATCATCGGTAGATATCTAACATAATTCACGTACGAAAAATCTGAAATTCGGCTAGACTGAAATCAGCGATAGGAACCGCATGCCTTTACGCGGCATGGAGGTTGTAAGCTTTGTTACTGAAGCAACCGGAAAAAAGGTACTATTTAGGATCCAGAGGGCAGTCGCAATTTTTCTGCATGCATGTTTCGCACGTATGTTCACTTGTTACAACAGGAGTCAATTAAAACTCAGGTCTATTCGAATCAAATGTGATACTTTGCAAACGATGGACATTATGCACTTCCATACAAAACTTTTGTTTACCCGTTTTAGTGATGGTGTTACAGATCATTGAACTGAAGTTAATGAGAAGCACTCTGGGAAGGCAACTGATTTTTTCCTTCAACAATTACGTTTCGGTGCGTTCTGTACATTTTGGTTGATCGTTCTGTTTAGACACTGATTATCACCGCTGGTTCTATAATAGGTTGGATACAAATGCCCCTTTCTTTCCCAACCAACTGGGAGTTGCGTAGTTCGTTGATTTCCTAACTGTAGTTTTTTTATTTGTTTCTGTTGGGATTGCGTATAAAGACTAGAGAAGAATATTCTTGGAAAAGATGTATAATTTCGTCTTTTTCTAAACTATGACACTAGTTAGGCAGCTCAGGAACTTAAAGTTTGCATTCGGTCAACCGCTCATTTCATTGTGTCATTCTGAAATCATTGAACAGATGAGGTGTAATTTTAATACTTTCAACCAATTCAGTTGTGGTCACAGATCCCGGCAATGCCTTCCAGTGTGAACAGACCCTAACTATGAAGCGGTTCTGTCTGCAAAGTAATCTGCTCACACCACAATCCAATTTCGGCGAATGACCCCTTAGATATTCATCCTCGTTTGGTGGAAGATGTATCTATGGATAATCCGGAGTGTGAAAAATTTTGTAAACAAGAAATAGATCTCCTTTAAACTATCTGTAACTAATTGACAATGGCCTAATTCTACTAGTCTCTCTGGGGAGGAGATTTTTCTAGGTCTCGTAGTTGTTTAAGCGGCCAATCCCTTTCACTAAGTGTCAATGACAAGGCCGGTAAGCCTGTATATTCATTTCCAGAGGTGGAGAGAGTATGGAGGCGAACATGGTGAGAAACACTTCAAGGTGGAGGACTCCACAACTTCTGCCTAAGTGACTCAGGGTTATTTGTGCTTTTTAAGCCATTACTGTACAGTTTGTAGACAGATTCAAACTGTCCATTACTATGGTCCCTAGGTCTCTTCTGCATACTGACACGCCCAGGTTGATGTTGCCAAGATAGTAATCAGCATAATCTTAATGGCTAATTTGCATGACTTCATTTGTTGATACTAAACAGCAAGTTATTCTCCATGAACCACCGGCTTAGACAGTTCAAATCGTTCTGTAAGGTTATTATATCTAGTGGGCACTTTAGAGCTAGTTGGAGCTTAGAGCAACATTGGTGATTTGACTATACTGAGTAATTCAAGGTCGAAAAGAATGAACAACAGGGGTCCTAAGGTGAACCATTATGGAAGGCTATTGTTGACAGAGAACCATTTCGACAACTGTCCATTCACCTCGACAGTGGACCTGCGGTCAGTTAGATAACACTTAAACCATGTGAGTAAACTCCATAGTTAGGCAATTTCCGAAGCAAGATAAGGTGATCACCCTTGTCGAAGTCTTTGGAACCGTTAAGATAAATCAGATCAATGTCCAGTCTTGCGTCAGCAACCTTTTGCCACAAGTCGCGATCAATCAGCAGACTCGTGAAACATAGATATCCCTTTCGTTAATGACAAGTTTGAGGTTCTTAACCTTGGCTTGGTGGTAGTCATCTAGTAAACTCACCATTACTTAGAAGATCATTGAGAGCGACTTTGATGTTTGATAACTTGTTTGACCATCTTTGTGTTCACCTTTTAAGATAGGTGTGATTGTGAACCGTTTCCAGACTTCCGATGGACGCTCAGTTGACAACAAATTATAAGACATTACTGCTAGCGTTTCTGTTAATCCGGTGGCGCAGCTACACAGAACAGCAGGAGATTTCAAGTCTGGACCAGGTACTCTAATCCGATTGTTACCTGTGATACTGAAATCTGGAGTAATTCAGTTAAGTTGTTCCTTATATACTCAAAAGTTGCTCGTAATTTGCAGTTGTGAGCACTTACTTACTGTTTACCCGCTCTGGCTTCGTCTACATCTATTTTGGTAAATTCGGCAGAAGTCTGCAGTTGTGAAATATCAACTTTACTCTTTGTGTGCTACGAATTTGTTGTGAGAAAGCTTAAGATAATCAGCAGCTTTTGAGAAAGGCCGCGTTGATAATAAAACCTCTCCTACAGCAGCCATGCTACGACTTCACTACATGTCATATTCAACAAACACAAGTTCAGTCTGCTCTAGTTGAAACCGTTTTCATGCCAAGCGTTTATGTTTAATCAGAGATTGCATTTTCTAGGCTGCTCAGCTTTTACCAGGCAGGAGACAATTTCCTTGAATCTGGTTTTTAACGACCTCCGAGATTTCTTCGACGATGGCTTGCCAGTGGTGTGCTAAACTGAATGTAGTGATGGAACCAAGCCATTCAATCTTACTGAGCTGTTTTCACCTGTGTGAAATTCTCCATGTGTTAAGTCTCTAGACCCATATTTTTGGGGATATGTTTTTTAGTACCGCCTAAATAGCTAAGTCAATTATCCTGGCATCATTATGACCAAGTGGAGCCGTGAAGTTTGAATTGCCTATCACATCGATCTCAGTGGTAAGAAGATAAGCAAGACAACATGGCGTTTAACCCCCTCGTCAATTGGTATGATCCTCATCATACCGAAGTAGGCCAACTTCGAATACTGATTTGAAGAATTCCCAGACGGAGGACGATGCTGCAGTATTAACTAAATGGTCCGTTAAATATAATCCCGGGTAATTAAGATCACCCATTATCCAAAGTTGACTGTATCCTATGGATGGCATTCCAAATAGAGCGTTTGTAGGCATATCCATACACAGAAAGTGACCTGGGAATCACACCAATCAACCAAGCAAAGTTTTGAGCAGCAACTTGTCACGAATATTCAAGGTCTTTATGTATGATCCCAAATACACAGCCACACCATCTCCTTTACCGATTTTTCTATCACTGCAAAACACTGTCATACCAGGGGCGGACAATTCACCTTCCCACATTTCCTTCTTATACCAGGTTCTTGTGATGTCTGTTATAAAAGTATTGTGATGGATACAGAGGTCTGAGAGCTCGTACAGTTTGTTAAAAGTTAAAACCTCGTTGGTGCAAAGAAAAATAACAGAAGGTAGTTTCACTGTCAACTGTGAGGAGCCTCATTAGCGGGGGAGGCTTGAATCAGCGTGCTGTACTGTGCTTTGAGGCCTCCATCCCCAGTTTGAATAGAAGTGTCCTGGATGTTTTGAACTCTTGGAATGGACTCGACATTTGCGTGAAGTTCATCTTGGACAATCTCAGGAGCAACTGCTTCGAGTTTCGTGATAGGGTAAAGTTGTATCTGACATTTCTTGGTCTGTCAATATGGTACCTGTTCCCAGTAGACAGCTGTGAGTGGACTGTAGGCTAATCATCATGAGCCTGTTCCCTCAGTTATTCTGTTAGAAAAAGTATTCTTGGGCTAAATACGAGACTAAATACGCCGGTTGGGATGGACGATTGACGCCAGACTGTTAGATCATGGAGGCCAGTGAGTGGTGCTAACAATTTCCGCCTATTTAGATTATGCACTGTTTGAACAAGCATACCAGAGCTTTCTGCACAAGACACTTTGTACATAGCAATTCTCCTACGCCTACGTTCGTCAATTCCTTGGGCCTCAGACGTGTGTATTTTTCTCAGTCAGGAATTAGACTAATTAATTCCTAGCTTCTGTTGTGACTGACTTTCTGCAACGCCGTTGACTTCTTGAAGTCAGCCAAGACATGAAGAATAAGTTATAACGAACGTCACAGGACGCTACAGGATCTGAGCCTTTTCAAGTTCTTTCAAGTCTCTCCAGGGCGGTGTCAGGATAAGTTGTCTAATTAGGAAATTTAAAAAATCCCTTTTTTCGTGCTTTTCTCAATCGGCTAGTGTTAATGAACTGGCCTCAGACAGGTGGAAACGATCAATGATCAACACACAACTATGGGTGAGTTTATTGGCATCATACGAGGTCTGCTGTTACCCGTGCCTACGTCAGTCTAACAAAATAAGTCACGGAATCAGCATTCGTAACGGATGAGGTCACAGTAACCTGGGGGTTGTGATCCGTGTTATCAACATAAATACGGTCAGCGGGTTGTAAAAGCGACAGTCCTTCACTCGCTTCTGTCGATCTTGTTATTCATCCGTGGCTATCAGTTGTCTTCTCAGGTTCAGTAAGGCATGCTGGAATATGCGGTTTACCTTCGATACGACGACAACTGAGGTGTCTTCTGCGTAACGGGCTTTGTAGCGCACTCTGTTCCCCTACCAGAGCCTCAGTAATCATATACATTGTACACATATTTTAGAGTTTCGCCTGGGAACTCTTGAAGTCTTATAAACCAAAGGTGGAATCAGTCCATAGGGTGAGTAGGCTTAAATCTTACACAGAAGACAGGTTAGGATCCCATCACGTTTACAGATCCTTTTGTCACAAACCGCACACTTTGAGGGTATGGGACACTAAGTGATCGCTACATTACAATAATCAGATCACCGGAGGTACATCACACACAATTATCAGTCAGACACACTCAAAATTACTCAGACTTCTGGTAATCGGTCACACGGATATCATCATTAATTGAAATGAACAGCAGATCAGATAATTTTACAGTCAACAGAAGGTAAAAAGTAGTTCACATTGTGTATATCGCTTGAAGGGTGGAGACCGAACCAGTATCTGTTTACAGATTACGCCCGGGGTTTGGGTCGGATGCGAGTTGGTCTAATTTCGACGAACGGGTGGTGATGATCACAGATAGACGGGACGAGTGTTTCACGAACTGATTACCTTGATTAGACTTGACGTAATGGTTCGGTTAGATTAAATGTTTTCTATCAGTAGCAATAAGTCCGAAGTGTAGGCATACAGCCTGACTTTTCTTGTGGTTCAGCATATATTGGTCACACCACCAGGCGTTTATTGGAAAGAATTCGTAAACACTGCCCAGCGTGGTTTCGTTCTGTAATGACGAAGAAAATTAACTCATCTATTCTGGCCCGTCTGGCTGACTATGACTAACACAGACAAGGAGGGGGCAATTCGTATCGTTTAGTGTGCCCCGGCCATCGCGTCACGAAAAAAACAAGTTGAGAATTCTGTCTATAGTCGGGGCAGTTGGAATCCGATTGACTCACCCGGATTTTTGTGTTCAAAAACAGTTCGTTCACACCTTGGGATTACCATGACCAAACACACATACCCAAACCACACGACAATTTGATCCCGTCCCACCAACTCACCCCAACTAATACTGACTTTCTAAAACCTACCTCGCTTGTGAACATGACAACAACGAAGTCGTGTTTGCATTTTATCCAGTCACCTTGCCCTAGTACTATTATCGATCAGTCCGTAAGAAACTTCGCACCATCGTGCATCTCTCAGTCAGCGACCTGATGAGCAGGGTGCATTAAAGTGGGGTTGACCGAAGCTGCACTAAAGGATGCTTACGACCTCGTTGTATCTCAGCTCAGATTCGGTCTTATTCACTGACTTTTAATCGTAGAGCTGGATGAGACAAAACAGCCTGTTAGAATAGTCATCCGTGTACCGATCAACATTGGCCGAAAACTGTTGATAAATCCCCAGTAGTCCATAGGGTTATCACTGAACTTCATTAAATAATTCTTGGGGGGCCACACACATAAATGTTAGGGGTGTTTTTGTACACTGACCGATCTTGATTCTTTTTACTGCCCAATACGAGCCCACAGAGGTGCATCCGTCGGATTAGTGTTGGATGCTCAGTGTGACATGGGAACCACGTACGACTTAACGTTTAGCTGCTAGTTACAATTTCCCTCAACAGTATCGCACAAAGGTCCATTGAGGTAAGTTAACTGCAGGGGCAGTGAACATGGAAATGGCTTTGCTGCTGACTGACCGTGTAGTGACCTGGAGATAACCCGGTCTGTCTGTTGTACTACGTGTAAAACACATCAAAAAATGCCATTCGGCATAGAATCGAAAGGTATGTTTGCCTGCCGTCCGCTTAATGCGCGTGATCCCGTTTGTTTGTTTAAATGTTTAGTGGCGCACCAATAACGCCAAACATTTCCGGCTCGTTTGAACGCTGGGTGGTTTAGTCCTTAGCATGGTTAATCAATCTCATGTATCGGCGTCGTTTGGCTTTTCACGAATCCTCCAGTAATTTTCGCATAGGATATATGATGAGTCTCTTGGTCATACGTGTTTTCAGGTTGTGTCTGGTTCCCATTACGTACACTAGGGAATTATTGATTTGATTCACGTACGCACGAAGACCTGGTATTGGACTTTTGCTTGGTTATAAATGTTTTTACTTCTCCATTTTAATTCGTCATGTATTTTTTGTTATGTTCCTAACAGCCAGTTGCAGTTCAGTTTGACGGATACGAATTCGAGTCAATTTCGGAACACGTCCGTTGACCAATGTGTTCACGGAATTGAAATAACTCGAAACTTCGTTTTGCAATTGCTTTCTGGACATAGTCCGGTCAGACATTGTTTATCTATAGAATATGCAATGATCTTTGGTTTTACACAGTTTATCAGGAAAGCTGTAAACTTCTTGAATCAGACAGAACAAGACAGAATATTAAAGATTTACTCACATCAAACTAATTCTCTACAAATACAAATAATAGACTGTAAAATACACAACTTACAACCAAGTGAACTCTAGGCACGGAAACTAACCATCATCCCGTAGCGGCCAATAACGCCTAAACAATTGAATGAGGCGGTACAAGTTAAACAAGGGAGACCTCAAGGAGGAATTCACAATATCAAATCAGAATAGGTCACGTGCAAAAAAATGTGTTCCAGTAATATTCGGTGTAATCAATAAGTAGGGATATGTATGTGGAAGGGTCTGCAACACGACAATTCGTCAACGCGATATAGACGTGAGTACTGCTAAAGTTGACGTTGTGCAATCCCTTACCTGTAACTTTGTCTCAGGGCGACGCTCGACGTTTTATAGGCTTGAGCATCCAGGCGTACGCTGTGCCACTGTACCATCCGTTTTACTTAGAGTAACCTGATTATACTTTCCGTTGATTTGAGCTGCGGTTTTATCATTATGTCTCAGTGTGCCTGGATAATTTTCATACAACGACGACGTTTGTGTGCAGCTCCTGTTGGTGACAGTCTTCGCTTTGTTTCGTTGTATTGGCGGTATGTATCCACAGTTCGAATCGAGCTGTGATTTGCGTTTATTAATGCAATAAACATTGCACTGGTGGAGCCGTTGATGTCTGCGATTAATTCTCCATCCAGAAGAAATCCAGTTGCAAAGACTGTCACACTACTTACTGGTAGTACCATTTCCATATGTAAAAATAGCGTCAGTGAATTCCAGGGCGAACTATTTGAGAAAACCTCCGTAAGTAGCCAATCATTTGATGGATTCCACATGACACAGAGGGTTAATTGAGTAACTGAGTCTAAATGCGAAAGTTTTCACCTCCCTGAATGATTTCAGAGACCAGTTAATTAAGCGCTTGCTTGAGCTTATTGTCTCTGTCACTGGTTCGAATCCAGCCGAATTTCAATTGTCAACTGTCTCATCTAAATTTTTGGATACATTACGGTACTTATTAGTAATACGATTTCCTTTTAGTCATTTTACAGTTAATAATCGAATGCTTTGTTCGTTATTGCGGGCATGGCTGTATAAGTGATTGTCCTTAGACTTGGAAAGTCAAGAAACGCACTGCTAAGATGCACGCTAAACTATCTGAAATCGCAACTGAACGAAAATAGCACAACTTAAAAAATATATGTAAGATATCATGATAAGAAGCCATTGAAATCAGAACCCAACACATAAAATAACTACGTTTATCTCTTCCCTTTGTGTGTTGGGTTGACAATCACATTGACAGCAGGCACGAGATAGAGAGAGAGTTGACATAAATCGGATGTTTATTAGTTATTTCACGCACGTCTTCACATATTGCGGTATTGGAAGAGTTTTGTGAGATGGAATGAAATTCCGAACCAGACCTTTACTCAAATTTAGGCGTCCAACATGAATTTTGGGTAAAAAGACTTTGTTCAACGAAACAGTGAGTTCCAGACTTAAACTAAAAGCGTGAGGAGACACTGCTGAAAACAATTCGAGTATGGGAACCGTTGTTAATCCGGCAAAAATGTGAAGATGCACAGGGTCCCTGCTTGAGATGTAAGATAACTGATATTTAGTTTGTGTTTCCAAATACACATCTGAAATGACTCACATACAAGTAATCGAACACCTAAGCGTCAGCAGGTAAAAGTGTGAAGTGAACAGTTATCATTCGGCTCAAAAACCGATCAGTCATATGGCCGAATAATCCGAGTTGGGAGTAATGGATAATGAGAATAAGTAAGTTGGGGAAAGGAATTATAGTTAACAGAACAGTTGGTGGTTAGGTGTTCGAGTAACCAGTCAGTCATCAGAGAACACGATATACGACCAATATGCTGTAATCGCACGGTGGAGAACGAAAAGGAATAACTGGATTCTAGGCGAACTGATGAGTGGAACTGAACAAAATGAGAGTAAAACGGATGCTCAATCTGTGTGATGTCTTAACGAGATAGTGGTGATTTCCTTGCTTTTTGTTTCTGATCACCTGGAAGTGTTTTCATATGATGTATCACAAGCGTTTCTGTAACAATTTGAGTGCGTTTATTTGTAGTTTGGCTACTAGTACTGAATCACTTAGTAAGACGAACGCGATGACCGGATTGTTGCGAATGTTTTGCTATTGTACTCTATGCCATCCCGTTTGTGACAATCAGGAGTCATTTTGGAAGGTGGTGAGACTGTAGGTAAAAGACGTGGACTATTTGATTGGCGTACTTCTAAAGGCTTTACACCAACCACGTACAAATGCGGGCTCGTAATAAGATTAAGTCACAGAGTTCACACACTCTATTCGGATGAACATATGCCGTTAAGACTAACCTGCTGATAGCAATCTATAACTCGATTACATAGATAACCCCTGTAACGAGCGTTGCTCGTGGATTTGATGGCCTAGCGCATAAGGGCATTGTTTTGTCACATGAGTTATAGCGGATTCCGTACGCCATTCAGAATATTTCCACTGGATTAGTCCCGTCGTTGAGTGTCGGTTTGAGGGTGAGCATCGGTAAACAATCATTACGAGTAGGATTTTAAGCCCTTACAGCTTTAGCCAATGCAAACTAGCAATCAGACGGCGTAGGAACAAACTATAACTCAATAATCCGGAAGAGTTTGTTTCCACTCGCCAGACTCCTATCCAAAATGAGTATCTCACGAGTGTTACTCGCAAACATGTTTTCCGATCAACTGTCATGATTGTTCATATCTCCACCATACAAAAAAGGAAATGCACCATTACCCAAAAGATGAAGACCGAGAGTAGCACAGTAGTGGTGTATGTGAGTAAAGTGCAGTATACCGCATTAAATCAATTAGATCTTCTTAACCAAGAGACAGGATCTGATGTCCATAGTCGCAAAGGTAAACAATACTTGTGGGCTAATCTGCTTCTGTGATTTGAAGTGCTTTGGTCTCGCGCTGAAGACATTCGATACACACATCACGGAGCAATGTCAAAAATGACTCCTGATCATCACAAACAGGATGGCATAAAGTGTAATAGCAAAACAATTGCAACAATCCGGTCATCGCGTTCGTCTTACTAAGTGATTCAGTACTAGCAGCCAAACCACAAATAAACGCACTCAAAGTGTTACAAAAACGCTTGTGATACATCATATGAAAACACTTCCAGGTGATCAGAAACAAAAGGCAAGTGCGATAGTTTGGAATACGTAATAATAATGAGAAATGTACCTAGCTCGAACCCAGAGCTAGTTTCTACGCGGTAATAACAATGCAACGCGTCAGCCAACGAAATTGTAATGTAATCAGTCTCTGTATAATGCAAGTATTCATGCAGTAAAACAACAATAGCATATATTGTTCCGTTATCATTTACAATCATCACATCCGCCGCAGTTCAAACCAGCGTCTGGATAGTAGTGATGACGTTGTTTCTTCTTCACACGTTCAGGAATTCTTGTCTGCGCCGGCTCAATTGTAGTTACTCCTCCAGTAAGTAAGTTCGATTCTGAAACAGATTCAGAAACGGGATTTTCAAAATCGAAAGATTCGACAGACAACGAAAGAGAGACCTTCAAAACCCTCATGTACTTCAGACTGATAATAGACAGGTCAGAATTAATAACAAAAATGAACAAGTATAAGTAATGAACTGCACATCTGTGAGTGCGAGTTCACATTCGCCAAGAATAGACAAAACAGGTCCGGTAATACCCTTAACAGACATATTAACAGGTTTCAAAATAACAAAAGATTCCAGCCGCTTCATGCAAGCGACAGAAATAAAAGATTCAACACTATCAGTTTCAGCAATGAAAAAATGTTTGGGACTACCGTTAACAATGTTAACTATGTTATGCGTAGAACCACGAGAATTAGTAGAAGTCACAGTAAAAGCAATTGACTGCAAGTCAGATGTAACATTTTGTTCATCTAAAGAAGCCTGGGCAAAATACGGTTGCGAACAACGACAGACGGCTTGAATTTGACCGATCTCGCCACATTCACAGCATTTGGAGTTGCAAAATGGCCACGTAAGTCGAGAATGTTTATGACCACATGACTTACAGTTAGCAAAATGTTGGACAGAAGTTGGAGTAAAATGGCGCGGCTCGACTGTACTTCTCTGATCGTTTACCTTTTGGAACTGCCGCTGCTGTTGATTTGTCTGCTTCCCAGCACTGTTGGCGTTATGTTCTTCATTTAGCGCGTCATGTACATGCTGAAATTGTTTACAGACAGCTCTAGCCGATTGAAAGGAAGTCTCCTGTAGTAGTAACAACTTTTGTTGAAGACAAGGGGAATTATTCCCTGCAATCGATCGATCTCTTAGCTGACCCTGAAGTTGACAATCGAAATTATACTTTCTTGCTTGAGCTTGAAGTTTTAAAGTTTGAAGAATAGACTCACGGATCTATTCAGATTATTTTCTGATTAAAGTATGAAATTTTGCTCCTTCCACAGCTTCGAAGTTGACGGGCTGAACATGCTTCGATAGCAGATGTTTCGAAGAATCGTACGGAAGTGAAAGACAAATCGGGAAACGCCAGGATTTTGATCACTGCATATGCATCTTTGCCAGTGACCGTGAGGAAACGCGGCATTTTCTTCTCCGTCATATAATTACGAGTAATGCACAAAATTTAAAAGCGTTCCAGGTAATCCTCGATTTCCCGTGAACTTGAGTGGACGTTCAGACTTTCCATACTGCAAAAATTCATCCTAAAAAATATACTGACCACGACGCCAATTGCGATGGTTTGGAATACGTAATAGTAATGAGAAATGTACTTAGCTCAAACCCAAAGTTAGCTTCTACCCTGTAGTAATAATCCAGCACGTCAGCCAATGAAATCTTAATGTAACCAGTATCTGTACAATGTAATTATTCATATAATGTTTTGTTATGATTTACAATCATCACAGACAAGGAAACCACCACTATCTCGATTAAACGTTACACAGATTGAGCATCCGTCTTACTCTCATTTTGTTCAGTTCCACTGATCAGTTCACCTAGAACCCAGTTAATCCTTTTCGTTCTCCACCATATATCGTGTTCTCTGATGACTGATTGGTTAATCGAAGCGTGTACACTTAACCACAACTTGTTCAGTGAACCATTAACCTAAATCAGACCCAGTTAGTAAAATGCCTTTTGCATCCTAGGAAGTGACTGTTCACCAGTTATACAACCACACCTCTAGGAGACGAGATATATTATGAACTTACTAATTCATATTCACGGTCACGTCATTTACGAGAAAATGTCAGGATTAATAGAGAAGCGTGCTAGACAAGCGTATGGACCAGTACTAGCATACATAGATTCGAAACTGAACCTCGTAGACAGTGCAGATATATATTTGGAAATTGATAGATGGACTGTGAATACCACTATGTTACAAACAAATTTTAATACTCTACGTTTCAACCAACTCGGCTGGCCTTCTTCCGGAGTGTGGAAAGATCAGAATGTAGCGCTGGTCGGAATTGAACATCTTGGAGACAAGCAATTTTTATACTTTAGATTTCTGAACTGTTATAGAGTCAGTGTGAATGTAACAACGAATGTCACTGCAATTGAATCAGTTCCTCGGGGATCTTGAAGGAGGTTTGAGATATTTGATTAAAAATCCAATACAAACCAATGATAGAAACACAATGCTCAGACGCGGTAAGTGCTCCATCAGCTGAACTACGAAGTCACGCCAGGAGCTCGGAAATTTCACGTTTGGACTGAGTTACCCACCCGTCCCACTGTGTCATATGGAATCCTCCAAATGATTCAGGGGATCAACTGCCCCGACAGGATTTCTGGAACAATTCATGCTGGTATCCACCAACGTCACTGTTGATCATAGAAATATACAAGGTTGAAAATGAATTTGGAAGTGAAACATAAAACGTGGATTTCTTCACTTTAGTAGAAACAATGTTTTCACGAAGAAACCAAGAATAAGTTAGATATATGGTTAGTTTAACCGGAAAATCACTTTCAAATGAGTGTGATCTTTGCATTCCAGTAAAGTTTCCGGCGAGTCTCTTTCGAAAATAAGCACTAGATTTCACTTTTGCCTATCAGACCTTGTCAGCAGTAAAAGTCCCTGTTTATAGATATGCTTTAATCGTAGGCAATCCTTAGTTGTTATTAACCAGAAGTTCCTTACTATACATCAGTAATCAAAACATCACTCGGCAAGTTAATGCTCTCTGTGACCTTGACTTTCAGAGTTCTAGTGGTGAGGATATCGATTGGAGCCAACAGAAAAGCTGATGAATCTCTACTCAAGGCATTCGGGCAATCTGCACATTGATTGTAAGCGAAGGTGGTGTTGCTTACGATAAATCGGTCTTGTCAACAGGGTTGCGTCGTGAAAGCATGGCCAGAGTTCTGGTTCCGATCGTGGCAAGGATAAGGGAAACTTAAGTACGGTGGTTTGCTTCAAAAGGGATCGATTGGACAGTCTAAGAGAACGCGAAAATTGCAATCATTTGTGAGTCTTGTTCCATTTATTTGAAGAGACCACAGCAAATTGTGGTTTAGCGTAACAACTAGGAATTCAGCAGATTTAGATCTGTGAAGAAGATTGTTTTCGACGTGTATCGTAAAACAGTTATCGAAAAATTACCCTTAGGTTAATCATGTTAAAAAGGAAAACAAAGCAAAAGTACATTTGGTCTTTTTGAATAATAAGGGGCGTGCGATAAGCCAACTTTAACTAGTTTGGAAAGGTCATTCCACAGAGTAAGTAGGGAGGTATTCCCAAATTTTGGACTTCAAACGCGGCATCGTCTGCATACTTTATCAAAACCGGATCCATGGGAATGAAGACAACAAAAGAGAATTGCACTTTGGAAAACGCTCAAATTCGTGGTAAGTGAGAAAGGTTCTTGATCATTTAAGTGTATGAACTGCGAATCTTTGAGAGGACAAAATAGAATCTCTGTATTGATGAGATTGTAAATATTGTTTTAATCGGAGAAACGGCTAACGCTAATTTTTCTATTCAAGACTGATCTAATTGAGCAGATAAGACATGAAAATACACCAAAAGTGGACCGAGATTGACGAGGGGCAAATTGATGTAGCCCAGTGTAGTTTTTCTACAATATTCAGCGTTTGAGGAGAACCTTCTCCGAAACTTTTAACGCTGCCGATATGTGTGTGCAGCCAGACGAAACTTGATGTATCTTTCTTTGATACTGGTACGAGACTAACAATTATTTAACGGTCAGCAACTTCTCCTTGCATGCTACACACTACTAATATGTCCACAAAAAGCTATACCAAAATTTTACCACACTCTGGGCATAACTGACGACAGTTCATCTAGCTCTTCTAGTTTGCCAGCTTCAACTTGTGTCATTTCTTTGTGCTATACTTTCAATACGTGGAGGTCTGTCAATTGGGAGAAGTGATTCACACAGAAAGTGATGGAATGTTCGATAAACTTCCAAAATTATGGTGTAACAATTCATTATTGCAAAAGGATTTTTGTATGAGGCAGCTGACACCACCAGGTACCTTCGTAACCTCCAAGATTTAGCGACAAGTTTATTTTAGCCAGAAATGTTTGAGTGTAGACAGTGGTATGGTGAAATGATTCATTTTTGATTGCTGATAATGACTTCATAAATACATATCTATTTACTTGATGTGCACGTTTATTCATTCGAAGGAGTTTTCCGAGATGAAGGGATGCCAACCTATCGGGTGTATAAAGTGTGTTCCCCAGGGGCGATGGATGTCAGAATGAAAGTTTAAATCACTAGTCCATCAATCATGGCGGGCAGAACAATCAGGATGGACAAATAAACCGAAGGCTGTTGTAGAAATTATTTTCCATAGTCCATTGGAGTTTTCAGGAAGAGAATGACATTACTTTACTCTGCGGATTTCATCATTAACAATAACAGAAAGCTGCATGATCTGAATTATCCAGTGGCAACCGCTTGTTAGTGAAGAAAATATTGGGTTGTTCACACTAGTTAGACCAAGGTTGTTATCCATTTTCGTAGGGAACAGGACACCATTTTGTACACTAAGAATCGCAGAAAAGCTGATGTCAAATTGATTAATCTCACCGAGAACAGTGCACGAAGAAGCCTCTAGAAATTTAAAAAATGACAGTGGAAAAATTATTGGCAAATATTTCTACCTCTAAGGTAGTATGTATATTGGGGGAAAGATAGATATTGGCAAGTAAATTAAAGCGATATCTATTCAAAGACCAGTGTTTACATTCTACACTATATATCACAGTTTATATTAACTGTGATATATTCGAATACAGTACACACTGATTGACATCAGGAATACTTGAGGTAAACGATGGTGTCTCTATCGCAAGTTCGATATCACTGTTGCCTGTCCACTCGATAAGAAAAGGAACCATCAGTTTGAACAATACTATCCTCAGTATCCGAGTGCAGCCAAGTCTCCCGTAACATAACTATTTCCAAGTGTTTGTATTCTCGACATTGAATGGTGTTAGTTGGTCCAACCAAAAGTACCGTGGACACACAGAGTAGTATGCTGGTCTTTGTTCGCACATTATCCAAACTAGAGATTAGTACGAAAAAGAATACAAAGGGCAAGGAACCTTTTGTTTATGTAGCTTATCCCGCCAAACGGACAAAGTCAATCAAAAATCCAATTGCAAGGAAATGATGCGGACGTGGCAGTACGTTGACTTTCCCAGTTCTGTTACAGTAGAATACAAAAGAAGTTCAGCTTTCCGTCTAGGTGATGGCACAAGGATTTTCATATACCGGACACTGTGGGAAACAAAGTAGAGGAGATCCAAGATACGTTTGGTCAAAATGAATATCCAAATTGAGTGCTAGAAAAAGACAGGAAATCGAAATGTTGTATAGTTAACAAAGTGAGCAGTCGTACTTTGGAGAATTTGATACTCATATTCTACTACCTAGTACACGTGACCGTTTCATTCAAGAACCGAACAACGTGGATTTAAAATATTTATGATTACCTGTTAACAAATCCTTCATCATTCTCCGTTTACCATTGCTAAACAGGTTACTTCGGAAAAGTTCACCAGCAAGATGCTTGAATACCTTCAGGAGTGAATATGCTACCTGGAGTATTGACGAGCCACATATAAATGATACCTGCCCAAGTAAATGTTGATGGATAGCGCTTGCAGAGTTATTCACAGAGCGTTCTAAGTCCATCCCTGATGCCTCAGGGTTTAACCGCTATCGAGAACAGATGCATGTGCGATCAGGCTGTGGTAGGTTTAAATATGACGTACTGATTGATACCAAGAATGTTTGAATCAAATGGTAACGCCTCCAGTTGGCTTCTGGCTAACTGCATTGTCGACCTGAATCACTCAATCGTGTGTCCGATAGGTTTACTGAATTGATAAGTATTCATTCCGGACCTTTATCGTCACACGTCGAACGGTTCATTTATCTGTTCGTATGTGATTTCAGATGTGTAACCGAAAACACCAACGAAATGACAATTAGCCTTACATCTCTTACGACAATCTTGTCGTTTTTCAGCAGTGAATCTGCTAACAATCCGAAAACATGCTGGCTTGCTTCTCAGTCCTCAATACAACTGAACCGATATCAATAGAGGATTCGCATTTATTTTCGTTTGTCCGTTAGCTAAATATCAACAAATTAGGATTTCAAGAAAATTCATCTGAAGACGCTGGAGAAGAAAAAACTGTCGGGTTTCATTCCATCGGTAGTGCAAACTGATGCCTAACCGTCATAAAGTATGATAAATGTAAACAAGAGTGGTGAAAGTCAAATTATTTTAGTATACAGCTTGTTGTGACCTAGTCAGATTCGAGAAAGTGACAGTTAACCGGTTAACCTGAGTTACCGATAATTAGCACTGTTTGAGGCAGACGATTAGCTGGTCCAGTAATTTAATTATGTGCATTGTTAAAGATTGATCGAACGAATTCATGCAACATGTACCTGTTAACTCAATCACTACCAACCCGTTTATGTTATCCAATACAATTGACCGAACGCAGATATCTATGGTTGAACGCCTTGAAACGCCTTATGCTTTCCATTCAGAGCAAGCACGTTTCGCGGTCGAACAGTAGCACAGCTCTTATATTCACTCCTACAGTCACAGAATGCCGAGGACATTGAGCTCTCTAATTCAACAAAAGAGGTTGTTTCTGACCATTTTAATTTTAGTTACACCTGACACGGTACAAATGTGCTCAGTGTTCACCATCAGGGACGTATGTCTACTTTGTAAGCATACGTTACTCACGTACAAATCTTTTTACCATACAGCATTCAGCTATTCTAAGTGACCTAGGAAAAGAGTCTGGAACGTTACACCGAAATGCATAAAAATGCGTGCACTAAAATGAGACCGCCATGTGTTATAGTGTATACGGATCGAAGATTTCTCATTAGCATAGGCATAACAATTTTCCCATTACTAAATAGTTTGGCAGATTTGTTAATTTACAGCGGAACAAATAGACTTCGGCTGGACTCGAACTAACGAGCGAAGTAGCATACCAAACGTTACCAGCTAGGAATCCACTAATTTTCCTCCAAACAACTTCTCGCTATCTAAAAAGTCAGTCCCAATGAGCGGCATATGGGTAATTATTTCTCAACCAGTAAACTAGGCCCTGAAAGTTAAACTTATCCCATAAATTGCAGTCGAAAATGGGCCAATGTCTTGATTCTACTTGAGACATTTAATAAAACTTGCTAGAATCATTTGTTCCAATAAAAACCAGCAAGAAAAAAAACAAATTTTCTTTTTTACAGAAACAGTAACCGCTTTATATAATACCACACTCTAAAAACACTCCAGTCGAGTACATTGAATGAGGAAGGCAGCCCTAATTCAAGGGCTTTCTCGTAACTTACGGAAGAACACTTGGATCTTTGGCCAACATAAACCACTTATAAAACCGCGTTAGTAAGGTGTGCACTAAATATTAGCAAAAACAGTTTTGCTTTTATATTTAACAGTTTTTTTGCAAAAAGATGGTGTATCTAATGTTGTGTGTTACCCGCACAACAGATTTATGAACATACCATGGAGATGTCTTCTCTAAATCAGTGTCGCTACAACTTCCTTTCGAGACACCAAAGCATTTAGAGCTGAATGTCCATCAAAGTAGTAATAGGCCATTGTCTCAAAAAACATCGGCAACTGTGTACCAGAAACCTGTTGATTACTTTATTAACTCTCACATTTATTCTAGTTGTAAAACTAAATAATGAGGTGCTTCCGCTGTTACAGTGTCTCATATCTTGCTTTCTGCACAGAAAGTGCAAAACATGTGTTGTTTTTTTTTATAACCGTAAACCTGGTTATCATTCTGCAGAAAACCGTGTCGTGCGACGAGAGCACTTTTGTATGAGTTCAAGGTGATAACCCGAAGCGGATTTTATGGAACATTCCAGACCAGGTAGCAAATTTTCTCAGCAATAAATCCTCTAATGAAGGAAGTGTGAAAACTTTAGCGATTATACCATATCCTTTATGTCGAAAGTCATCAATCCCAGCATTACCCCACCAGGCTGAGAGTAACCACCTCTCGACAAGGCTTCGAAAGAGCCTAATTATGACAGTGTTGTAGACAGTATTTCACAGAATCAACAATCGTCCAAAAGTTGATGTCGAATTTGTTGGGTTTGTTTGACGTATTACTTAAGGATTTGGAGAGACTTCACAGATGATACTTGTTCGTCAATGGTCAATTCAAACTCAGCAGTGTATTCTTCTACGAGATACAATAGAGTTTATGCAAACATCTTTCAGATGGGTAAAGAGATCCATGGTTTTCCTAGAGTGACTCTATCCATTGGGAACCCACAGCAATTCAGCTTGGAAAAAATCCTACCTGCTCGAGATACCCTTCAAGACAGTTGGTCCCGAAAGAGCACTTCAAAGAAGCTCAACAGAAAATGTTTAGTCACAGAGTTCGCAAGCATAGACTAGGCTGGCAGATGTATGTAGCTTTTTCTATGGTAAGGTATAATTCTCCTGGGTCACACACGATTCTCAATAAAATATTATTTGAACAAAGCAGTAAGAAGACGGACAGAGGTAGATGCTAGCATTTCGTATTGCCTCTTCAGTACCAAATAACAATAACCAGGAACATATATATGACACTATTAGGGTGGGGGGTGAAAAAAATAAAACAGCAAATTAGGTGGAGAACAACAGGACAAGACTATTAGGTCCATGGGAGTCTAAGGCTTACATATAATTATGATAATGTATGTAATTATATATTATATGTATATATAATTAATGATAATTTTCTTTGTGTTCATCCCGCAGTAGAGTTCTTC
>JTDE01001158.1:135778-152878 GCA_014338405.1 Paragonimus skrjabini miyazakii
CCTCGTCCATCTGGTTGAAAGCGGGCACCAGGTGAACACCGATCAAGCCTTCAAAGTTGTATATCGCGTGCCAGGCAACCCATCAAAAGCGGTCCGAATCAGAACACTTTGTACTGCCGAGGCCATTGGAATCAGGCTGCTTGACCCGGTATTATGTCATCAAAAACTGTTTGTTCAAGCGCTGCACTTACCATGGCCACAAATCCACCGGATCGATAATCAACCCGCGCGGTCAAACCAATGGACAAGCGTGATGTAACCGACCAATCAAGCCATCGCCAATTGACTGACCAGTGACCTAGTTTCTTTGTAATAAACCTGATCGATATCTCGATCTAACTCTATTAACTCCTTATATAATTGTATCGGCCTGAAGATGGATTATCGAAAACATGTTCGCCTATATGTCTTTATTCTCAAGACCATGAAGCCTTAAAATTTCTGTAGCATCCCAGCAAATCACTGGCAAAGTCATCTGCTGCCATGGTGCAACGCTGTAGCATTGCCCTCAGTTCCTACAATTACACAATCACTCATGGTAGTGCAAAAGCTATTCCCCATGTTGATTACCTTTCCGGATTTCCGTCACCTGCCTCAAACTCTGACAATGCTGAATGTTTATTAGTTCAACCACTGCCAGTAAAAAGAGATGCACTTGTGTGCGATACTCGTAAATTCTTTGGTCCTATTATCTCTGCCTTAAGACGTGGCTGGACACAGCAGGAGCGGCGTAGATTTCCCACATTTTACTGTCGCCGTGAAAGTTTGTCCATTACTCCAGACGGATTACTGTGTTTTGATGACCGTGTTGCAATTCCACCGACTCTGAGATCTGATATCCTTGCGGACTTGCATTCCGGACATTTGGGAGTTGATAAGATGAAGTCGCTTGCACGCTTATCTTGCTGGTGGCTGGAATGAAAGTCAGATATTAAACATACTGCCAAGAATTGTACCGAATGTGTACACAAGATTCATGCGAAACAATTACGATGGCTTCCGTGACCTGTTACGTTTGAAACATTACAGAGAGTTCATGCTGATTACTGTGGTTCTTTTCTAGGGAAATACTATGCCCTAGTGATTATTGATACTCACTCTAGATGGCCTAAAGTTTTTCTCAATTCATCACCGAGTGTAGACTTTACACAACATGCGTTGAGAAAACTATTCGGTCGCGAGGGTGTACCTGCTTTTTTGGTCACCGACAACGGTAATCATTTCACTGCCAAGTCTTTAGAGGAATGGATTAAAAGACTTGGGTGTCGGCAATTGTTTACTGCTACACGACATCCACAATCCAATGGACTTGCAGAAAATTTTGTACGCACACTGAAGTCTGCCATTGCTTCTTTAACACTAAACTCATTTGTGGAACTTGATCGAGGAATCGATAATTTTCTCATGCAGTACAGAAATGCATCACATTCGGTATCTGGAAAAAGTTCCGCGATCCTTTTTAAATCTCGTTCTCTACGTACAAGCCTTGACTGTGCAAAAACAACTGATGTTACATTTTTCAAATGCAATGGCTCACGTCCTGCTAATGGAATATTTCTTACCTCTCACAGAAATCGCATCGTTAATATTCCTGACTTGGAAGACCTGTCCTGCCAGCGAAGACATGTTGATCAGGTTGAGTTGCTTCGAATTCTAACGAGTCCTTTCTAGATAATCCTGTTACATTGGTAGCAAATGACGTTACTGAAGTAGAGGCCATTCATGAAGTAGACGAAACACTTGAAGAACCGATAGTCAGAAGATCTAAACGTTTGGAATCCAGACAACCACGGGATTACTAATATCCGCACGCTCGTTCAAGGTCTGGCGGATGTGATGAATATGACTGACATGTTTTGTATCCCTCTGTTATGCAATTTTTTTTACTGTCCCAATATCTTGTACAATTTGGTGATTCGTACGATTCGACAATATACGTTCTGTGTTGCTGTGTCTAAATGTGTTTTGCAATTCTTATACGTTCGATCGTTATACTATATAGTTCAATTCTAATTACAACATAAACATTGACGCCTTCAATGTCCGCACTCTCACACAAGTCGGTCAGCAAGCTACTCTGGTACGTACTCTTTCAAGTCTGGGTATTGATGTGTGCTGTGTGTCGGAGACGCGAGTCTGCGATTCTAGCACGGTTAACCATTTGAGCTCATCCTTAGAAAACCGTCGATCCCATTGCTTTTCTCTCGGGGTTTCTGGTGACGCCGAAGCTGAATATCGCGGTCGGACTGAAGTGGGAATTGCACTGAGTTTCAGAGCAGGGCAATGCTTACTCGATTAGATCCCAGTGAACAGCCGCCTTTGCGATATCAGACCCAATACGTCGATCAAAGTCTGTCGAACCAAGTCGACAAGGCGCTGTGTATTCATTATATCGGCGTACGCTCCAACGGACGGCAGTTCGGATGCTACCAAAGATGCGTTCTATGACGCCCTCGTTGACCTTCTGAGGCAAACTAAGCACTCAGACATCATCATACTGACGAACGATTTTAATGCTCAGCTTGGTCGTCTTTTTCCGAATGAGAAGTGGCTGGAAGGTATGGTTGGTGTTCGGGCACAACACACCGACAACGGCGAAAGATTGCTGCAACTGTGCGCATCCCGCGGTCTGTATATTTCGAGCACGGCATTCCAACATAGGAAGAAGCACTGTGTTACATGGAAAACTCCGTGTGCTTCTCAGCCGTGGACACAGTTAGATCATATAGCAGTCAGTTACAGGTGACTCCACTCTGTTAAGGACTGTCGTGCCTTTTGGAGCAACCACCTGAACTCTGACCATGCTGTTGTGCGTGCCCGTTTTGTTTCGTAATTTTCCCAGAGGATCTACGCTCATAAATGCAAGGTACTTAACTGGCATTCGAGCGATGAGGATGTAAAGTACGCTTACCAGAAGGCGTTGGTGAAGAAGTTGTCCAGTAAGAGTCAGGTGAGTGATCCTAACGAACATTGGGAACAAATCGCGGAAGCCATGAGAGCATGCTGTGATCAGGCATGTTCCGAAGGAGCTGTTCAGTTGCGGCAGAACTAGATTTCCGTCACATCAATAAACCTTATGAACAAGCGTCGCTCGATCCCACCTGGTTCTGAATATGATGACGACCGTCGAGAATTTAAACGCAAACTGACTAAAAGCTTGCGCAAAGACCATGAGCATTACTTGGTCGAATAATCGAAAGAGATGGGAAGAGCCTTTTTTTATCTGGGGATAGCAGAAGGCTTTCCCTGATCCGTGGGCATACTGGTCGTCGAGTTGATGTGTGACCATATGTGAAAAAGATCGTTCATTTATTACCAGTCAATCGCGCCGACTTGACAGGTGGGCTGGAAAGTTTGAGAAACAGTTCAGCTGGCTTGGACCAGATCATGTGGACGACGGGACCCGAATGGTCAATTATTGCGTTCCAGACGGTCCTCCGTCGGAAGCAGAAGTGGTCCTGAAGTTCAAGTTATTGGAGTGTAATAAGGCTCCTGGTTCAAACTTCCTCTCTGTTTCTCTTTTCAAGGATGGTGAGGAGAGGCTGACGTCAGAACTAACGCAACCCCTTCAGACAATTTTGAAGACTGAAGAGGTGCCTAGCATTTGGTGCCTATCAACAGTAATTCAAAAGGGGGCCCGAAGTCAATGTGACAACCACAGGGCATCAGTTTAATGTCTGTTACGTCCAAGTTACTCACTGGCCTCATTTTACGTCGGCTTACTAAGCTTAAAGAAAGTCAGGTACGCGAAAAACAGGCAGGGTTCCAAACCGGTTGGGGGTGCGTTGGTCATATTTTTACCTTGCGACAGATCTTGGAACATCGGCACTGTTACAGACAGCTGACGGTCGTGGTCGTTTTAGACCTGAAAGATGTTTTCGATTCAGTTTCTCGTAACGTTCTCTGGATCTGTCTTCTTCTCAAAGGAGTACCAGGGAAATACGTTAATCTGTTGAGATCACTGTATGCTCACTGTGCTTGCCGAATGAGAGTTTATGAACCAATGTCTCTGGCGTTCATCACTTCTAGTGGTGTTCAATTTCCCCCTTCTTGTTCAACTTTGTTATGGACGACATTCTGGGAGGTGCACTTCGCGAATGCAGTGGGCCTGGTTTTGGGCTTCCTCCTGGCGCTAGATTGACCGCTCTGGAGTATGCGGACGGCAATGTCTTACTTAGCCTCTCTGCCGAAAACATGCAGACCATGCTGCACAAGGTGAGTGACCAGCTGGTTTGTATAGAGTGCGCTTCGCACCTTCAAAGTGCAAAGTGCTGTTTCAAGACTGGGGCATTTCCACTCCTACTTTCTTCATTGCAAGTAACCCGTTTGAGACTGTGGACAGTTTCTCATAGTTGAGTAACACTATCTGGTCAACCTGTAATATTGCTGATAAGATATCAGCGAGGATAGCAAAGGCACGAGTTGCGTTTGCCAAACTACGTTATCTGTGGCATCGGAAAGACGTTAGGTTGTCGCTGAAAAGAAGGGTACATAATGTTTGTATATGTTCTGCTTGGATCTATGGTTCAGAAACGTGGCCTGTTCGCAAGGAGGATATCAAAAGGCTTGCTGAAGTTGACCATCGTTATCTCTGCCAAATACCCACATTATGTGGATTGATCGCATGAACAATGCGGCAGTTTGCCGACGCGCATTCCGGAAATCTCGAGATGCGCGATCAATTGGTCAACTACTCACGGTGCATAGCTTGCGATGGTTAGGTCACGTACTTCGTATGCCATCTGACCGTTTACCGTACCTGGCTTTATATGTTGAGAACACTAACAGTTGGGTGAAACCACGTGGTGGTCAACCAACAACGTGGTAACGAAATATGCAGGTCATGACTGCTCCATTGAGCGAAGTGGGTAGGTGTCGTCTGCCTGACTGGGGTCCTCGTGATCACTCAAACCGCTGGTTAACGACGCTATCCGAGACGGCAGTGTGTCGCAGTCAATGGCGTACCTGTATCCATACCATTTCTAGTTCTTTCGCTTAGTATTCTTTTATTGATTTTCAACCTTCTTAGTAATGTTTTCTTCTAGGATATTCCACGCCACTGTTAGGGTGAGCGGCGGCCCGAGCCACAGTACCTTTTGGTCAGGCTCATGACTGCTATGATGACGATGCGGATGATACCAATAAAAAGACTAAGCAAACGTACCGAAGTGATTTGAGAAAAATCTTCAATGGCAGCCAAATTGATTACAAGCGGATGCTCTCCAATTCAGTTGATATGGCATCTGAAAAGGTTTAGTGATGTGACTCCGAAATGACACTTGGTAAGATTGATATCAATAACAAACTCACTCAAGCGTTGAAAAACTGGGGGAAAATGTGTGCAGTGTTCCTCTGGGCCGCAGACGGCAAGTAAAATGTCATCGACGTAGGTATGAACGAGACCTAGGTCATCTTTGTTGATTAGACGTTGGAAGTTCTGTGTGACACTTCTTAGTCTAAAGGGCATGCGCAAAATTTCAAATAATCCAAATGACGTGGTGATTACAGTCTTCGGAATATCTTCTTCTGCCACAGGAAGTTGATGGTTTACCCGTATCAGGTCGACTTTAGAGAGTATAGTCTTGTCGTGCAGATTATGTGGGATATCATGAATGTGTGGGACAGGATATCGATTTGCAACTGTGGCTTGATTGACACATCCATATTTTCCACATGGACGCCAGTCACTAAAGTCCCTTTTAGAAACCATGTTGAGTGGTGAAGACCATAGACTGTCCGAGGGTCAAACAATTCCAAATTGAAGCATGTTATTAAATTCCTTGAGGGCAATAGCGAGCTTATGATCAACCAAAAGTCTGGACCTGGCAGCTACTGGTGGACCAGGAGTTAAGATGTGATGGACAATTCCGTGCTTAATGGAGGATTGCTGGAAATTATGTTCAAGTATTCGAGGAAATTGGGCAAGCGGTGAGGCATACTGCGGGTGAGGTTCAGTAAGCGTGACTGATAGGCGGAGAGAATTAATGTCTGCTGGTTTACCCGTGACGGTCAGGTTGGTGGTTAGGTCGAGCAATCAGCGGTGCTTTAAGTCTACCAAGAAACCAAAGTTTTTGAAAAAATCTGTGCCCAAAAATGCAAGTCGCAAGTCATCAATGAGAAATACTCATCTCTAGGTGCGTCCCAACCCGAAGGACGGAACGTTGGCTGTAAGTCTGAATGGGAGCACCGTTGGCGGCTTTCAGTGTTAGAACACGATAAGATGAGATTCGATCTTGTGGTGTGGCGAATAGAAAATTAACTTCAACCCCTGTGTTAATAAGGAATTTGTGTCCACGTCATCAAGTGCTCAGAACAAGTGACTCGGAAGCTGCAAACCAGCTGAGTTTGTCGCAGAACTCAACTGATGTTGCCTCTTCCCGTATGTTTGGGAGTCGAACAGCAAGCAAATGGGGTGGTGCAATGTCTTGTATTAGCGCCAAATTTACGATGATAAAAACATGCTCCACCTGTCTTATGAGTTTTAGATGTGGATTTGTTTAGCGATCGACTGCGCAAGCGAAAGTGAGCAGTCGGTTGTGAGTGTGACTGAGACAATTGCGCTGTCAGCGGACTCAGACGAAGCTGGCTTTGTTGAATATTCCGTTGCTGTTCACGGTTCAAGGATATAAACGTTGTTGCGTCAATGGAAGCGGATGCCATGCGCGTAAATCTAGTGGCGTTGTTAGTTGGCTTAGCTTCGACGACCTTATCAGCCGACGAAGCCAGGCTGCTTAAATTTTGATCGGGAACAAGCGAAAGTGCTACTTGAACGGGACTTGGTAGACGTCGAACAAACAACTGCTTCAGTAAATATTCGTCCGTGGGTTTGTCACGCAGCGAAGTTTACATATGACGCAGGACCTGAAAGAGACAACGACCACCGAACTGAACATCATTGAGCAATTGCTGTAATCGTTTGTGTTCAAACATGGATATTCGATTCAAAAGCTCCCGCTTCAGAACAACACACGGAGTAACTGTGTCGGGGTTGACAATGACATCTCGAACATCGTGCATAGTTTTTGATTGGAGTTCATCAGTCGCATAATCAAACATAGTGGTATGTTGGATTATACGATGTTTACGAAAACTAGAGTCAACCTGCAGAAACCATACAGCTGGGTCCGATAGCTGGAAAATAGGAAGTTTGACTGACAGTGGTGACACGAATAGGTCCTCAACGTTGCTGTCATCAGTGACATTCTGAACCATGTTTAAAGTTGAACGGATAACGAGTAATGACAAACGATGGAAGCTGGAGAAATGTTAAGCGAATAAACCCCGAAGTGAATTTGCGGCACACATGTCAGACATTGAATTGGTCCCAAAACCGGTTGCGGCACCAAGTTGTGGTGGAACGCTCAACCGTGATAGATTGAGTACCCACTAACAGATACGTTACCTCAGTGATAATCATTGAAAAGGTTAAAGCAACGGTTTGGATCTTTATTGTTAGGATTGGTGTACAAGCTTTATGCAGTGACGTTCGTCTGGACCATGCCCTGTACTGTTCAGTCGTGTTGATCTCTTAGTTCCAATCGGTGTCTAATCGCGTCATGAATGCCTGTGTATCGACCGCACTAAATCACATCCAGTTGGAACGTTCGAATTGGCTGAGCGTGTACATGGTGACTGCATGTGTAAGTGCGTTTGGTGGTGGAAGAGGATTTACGGGTCGATGGATGTGTGGGCGCGCAAATACAGGTTGGAACAGAGAGCGTCACTTAGACTAGATGGCTTGGCATGTGATGGGCCGCGCGAGGGAGCGAGACGACAGCTATAATAAACTCCGTACATACAACTGCATGGACTACGAGTTCTGCGTTGTACTCAGTAATAAATAGCGGTGGGCCAGCGTAGTCAGTGGTGACATTTCTTCCCTGCCCTTCCCCTTCGTTTTCAACACCCTTTGATCATGTGATTGGTTTCTTCCGTCGAGTCGTTTGATTGAGGGTGGTATGGCGTTGTGGGACCTATTTTTGATTACTAAGCGCTCCAAACAGATCCGGAACTCCTCACTCTCAAGGCACGGGCCTTGAGTGATCAACAGAGTGGTATTGCATGATCTACGACAAACAGTCCAACGACATGTGCACTGATCGGCTACAGCGACAACCTCGATTCACCTCGTGAAATCCACCGTCACTTCAACGATTTACTAATTTTACTGTGTTTACTAGGAAAGGGCTGAGTATATCCACTTGCCATAATTTCCTGGTTTCGTTGACTGAGACTGGACAAGTTGGACGCCGATCTGAGTGGTTAGTGTTTTTCAGCAGCAGTTGACACAAAGGTATGCGTGTTGATATCATATGCTATCCTCGACCAGTAGGTTTCTAGCTTCAGTACTTTGCAATTTAAAGAACAATCCTTATGAGTCAGCTAGAGACATTCTCAAGTCAATCTCCGCAAACTTCCGTGGTATTTCCGGTAAGCTTATTTCTTCCTGCAGTTTGCGCAGTAAAACTTTCGCGCCGCTCGACCTAGATACTTCCACTCCTGAATGTAATTTGCCTTCCAGAGGAACCGCTTTCTGTTGCAATTGGTCAGTCACCAGCCGAACCGCCGCGCCCGTTCTGTTTGTTGCTTGTAGATTTTCAGGACAGCGCTTCCGTTCAACAGTGCCGAGGAATACAACCTTATAGAACTCATCTGTGCGTTTCGCCCAAAGGGAAATTCAAAGACGTCGTTTTTCCTGTTCAGGCACCTGACGGGTGATGAGTTTGTACTTCAGCAGCTGAAATGCAAAACAAAATAGTCCCCGTCGAGGGTGTTTCAGTGAATAAATCCACTCTAAGGGTCTGTGGCCAGTTTCCACACGGAAACTTTGGCCTTGCAAGTACTACCCCCATTTTTCCAGGGCATACACCGTCGCGAAACACCCCATTTCCGTCGCTGAAAAGTTTTGTTCACCGAACGTAAATATTCCACTGGAATACTCCACAACACCATCTTACTGCTTCAGTACAGTTGCGATTTCTACGTCGCCCGCAGCTGGTGCGGCAATGAAGTTCCATTCAGTTACTGGTAATTCCAGGTCCAGTTATCTCTTTCTCGTCCGCTGTCAGATTTTACCAAACGTTCCATTGGCTCTTTCTGTGGCGATGAAACCGGCATTTTCTTTTCAGTATTTCGTGGGAGAGATCGCGGGTGAGTGAAGTTTTAGTGAAACCTCTGTGGAAACTGACGTGACCAGGAAACTTTTGCAGTCCTTTCATTGATGGTGGTACCGAGGTTAGTAAAGCCGTCATCAGCTTCTCTTGAAATCGATGGACCTCGAGCTGGCCAACCTTGTGACCTGACAGTACCGCTACCCAGTGATCGAAATCACTTCGTATCGGAGAAGAACCCAATTCCCCGAAAATACCGTTTTATTTGACTTCGCAGTGTCCTAACTCACTACTGGTTGTGATGACCTTCATAGTCGGCACGGTCATGTGCCACGTCCCTCATCACGTGCGTTCTCAACCTTTGTGCAAAATTCTGGCGCCCGGCACACACGCACGTACTTTACTTGAGACATCACTGTACTGTCTGGATCTTTGTCTGGTCCACTTCTGTCCTTGCTTTCTGATTGGTCACAAACCCTTTAAATGTTGTCTAGTTTGTGACCGTGTTGTCTTCGGATTGAGTGACATAAAGTAGCTCTGTCCCGAGGCCAGTCTTTTCTCTGTGTTCATCCGTTAGCCTCAGGTGTTTGGGTTGGTCGGGAAGATCCGTATTAGTCTTGCATATTTCGCAGTCCGTTGTTCAGAACCGTTGAACATCGTTCCGTTACCTACCGTTCCACTAGCCGTTATGCCGTTGTCTGTTTACGCGCTCGTAGGCCGTATTCCAAGTTACAACACTTCGGTTCGGTTTAATCCCGCTGACCGTACTAGCCCCGGTATATATGGACAATTTTTGGAATTTACGTAATGTTTCATCAGGTAGGTGGTTGTCACACAGCGGGATCAATTCCGGTGTCCTTGCTACAACATCCTCGGGCTGTGATTTGCACTTTCCCGTTTGTGGAAGCCACCCAAGTCTGCTAACAAGTTTACCATGTCAAACCACTGGTAGCCTCAGCACAGTGAAGAAAATCTGTTGGCAGTATAGTCTGGTATACACCAACAGAAACGACGAAAGATAGTTTGGTCACATGACCACCGACTTCAAAACCGTACTCTCCCAGACCACCAACTTCGAGAGTAAATCCAACAGCATTCCGAAAGATCACGAATACGCGTGAACTGTCTTCTGTAACGACGGCCCGACCGCCCAACTCGTCAATTCGGTATCCAGCAAGCTGAGTTCCTAGAACAGTGGTTTCCATGTTTGACTGAACTACAATCTCGTAGCTACTGCTAAATTCCCGATTCCCTTCATGAGAAAGCTACCGACAAAACGCCCGTGTATGTAATGCATTTTCTTTGCCATTAAGCATACTCCGTGGAAGCGTTGAAATCGTGGGCATCTGTAGGCTATACCGTCGTGTTTTTACTGTATGGTTCTCACCGTCAAAATAACAATACCGGAGGCAGCTTCTTTACTGCAGTTCGAAGTTAAGGTAGTTCATTTGGTTTACTTGCTCCGACGTCGGTGATCATCATGGAGTTTTGTACCGGCCACTGATGGGAAGTATCAGCCAACTCATCAAATGCCACCAGACGTGTGGAGAAAACGAACGTGAACTAGGTTCGCACTGCTGGTGGCACTTCTTTCATGACCTGATCAATCATCATACCTTGTTCCGAATCCTTGTCTGATTACAACAAGGCCTTTAACAATGCTACTTGATACAGCGAAAAAGTCACTTCCTTCTGAGACCGTGTCGAGCGCTCCTGAACCGCTTCCATGCTTCTTGCAGTTGACAAGGGCTACAAATCCAGGGATCGGCGGCTGTTTCGCAGCGGAACACCCTCCACCCAGTAAACACGTGGCCGACTCAACCAGACTGGTCAAGAGTAGGCCAGGCGTTGGCCCGTCTTTTCTACTCCAATGACCAACCAAAAATAAGAAACTTTGGTGAATTGCGCATTATCGTGGGACTAATTTTGCGGTTGAATAATGATTGTGAATAATCAACAAGTGGCATTTTTCACTGCAATAAATATAACTGACTGTGGAATAGATGGTTGTCATCTGAGTGTAAATTTTGTTCATTCAGGCTAGTTCGATAGCTCTGGGTCAGTTGATTGTCACGTGCCCCTGGTTTGGTCGCTTTTCGCAATTTTTTGTGATGTTCTGTGAGTAATCTTAGTAATATGTCATGCCACTTTGAGTATATGCGTGATATAACCTACTTTTATTATTCGGTGAAGATATACTAAAGACTGACCTGAGAACTAATTTTCACCTAGGTGTTGATTTTCGATCTTCAAACTCCCATGAGGCCATCTGGTTAATAAACGTTCGACGCACCGTGAGTTTCAGGCGAAGGTTGTATTGTCGTACCACTATATATTGTCGAATACGCAGGGAACGTCTATGACTCGCCATCAGCACTGTTGGGGTTTCCTCCATTACTACCCCTGCCACATTGGAGAATGAAATTAGTTCATGAGAGAAACATGGTAGTCCTTTATTTTGTTATGTTTATTTCAAATTTAAGATGACGAAGATGATCAGGTAGTGGAGGACGTGTCCAATCCTATATGTTGAGACGATACGCAATACGCACGGTTCATGTGAGTTATGTGGACAACATATTATTCAGTCATAATAGTGAATACTTTGGTAACAGCGTCACCTATTCCTGAGGCAGTGAGATTATTATCCATTCACGCGAAGCCCCTCACAGCCGTTGATCTGCAGTCATCACGTTATTGAAGCCGCTCGTTCCTCATGAGGTGGTTCCAAGGAGCCAAAGACAGATACGGTGGGAGATCAAAACGCCGATAGTCAGAAACTCATCACAAACAGGTAAAAACCTATAGGTTTACCAAGATCACTTAATTAAAAGAGAAATCCGCAGCTGGAGGACGCCAAGAAAAGCCTGGAGAAGAAATTCAGAAGAAAACATGAGCAAGTACGGTGAATTGTGGATGCATGACTTAGGTTGGTTGCTGTTAGCCCACCATGCAAAAGCGCCTCTAACTTTGCGTGATATATCTTGTTTTACCCTGGTTGACCCAGTAGAATTGGATAACCGCAAATAATTATATCGGAAAGAAGCGCAAAGTTTCCTGAAACTACTGCCACCACCGGGGGTACATCTACCAGGTAACCATGCATCTTACATTTTCATATATCGAAACCCTGTATGTTACAAGTCTTGTTGACTCGTGTTATGTGTTCACGTATCGACCTCTTTCCTCCCAGAAATTATTGTTATGACATTTTTGTGTTACTTGTCTATGTTTCTCCATTGCTCCTTCTTCCCATGCCCTACTATTTTCTCATTTATTTGTGGTTTCTATTTTTCAGGCTTCTTTATTCAACTCGCATTTGGCATACAATCTGCTTGATTTGAAAGTGCCTTCAACTATAACGGGAGTGGTAGCTAATTGCTGTTACTTCTTGAACCCTAGCAATTTTTCATCTTTAATATAAATATGGTTTGTTTTTATCGCGGTGTTCATCCTTTTGCTGTTAAGTTCTGCAGGTTCATCGGTGGTATGTCTGTCGTAGGATCAATTTGAAGGGTTATTCGATGCGTCCTTTGCCCACCTTCACATCGGCCCTCGTGAGTTCATTCAGAGGCGTTCGAAGTGACCGCTTCATTACAAAAATGATCCTGTTACATTGCCCTACCATCTTTTACCAGATAAGATTGATCGCAAAGAAGAGAAGTCGGTGAACGTTACGGAATAGTGTCAGCAGTTCGTAAACGATGTATGACGTAAGATTCTAACTGCTTTATTAGTTGAAGCGAATCACCAGGAATGTAGGGAAGGTGCAATTATCGCAATTAACCCTTTCGGATCCTACTCTGGCCAACTTGGAACCAACTCTGGCCTACTCCGAAACCATTCTGGCCAGAGTCGGACCGACTCCGGGCCGAAGTTGGCTTGTTTAATGAGCAGCTTCATCGTGCTCTATCGCACTGCTTTCGGCAGTCGTTGTCCCGCCTTCCGGAGTCGTCCGCAGAGTGGGCGGTTTCGTCTAGCCGACAGCTTTGAACGACAGCAGCCAAGTAGCCTGGACTCTTTTTCCTGAGCATGACACTGGACGTCGTGAGCCAAGAACGTTGATTGTCCAAGGGTCGTCCAGTTACAAACTAAACACAGGTGGCAAATATACTCGAACGATATTTCCCAGCTGCAATTAACGTTGATGAGTTGGATGGGAAGCGCTAGTTCGGCCGGATTGCGCACCAGTTTTTCTTCTATTTTCTTTGTACTACTTTAATATTTAATTACCACTTTGTCTGGACTCCTCTGCGTTGTGTTCAGTCTATTATAACTGAATATTAATGTTTTGTTTGTTGGCCAACTAGTTCTTTGTGATTGCATATCGGTCACCCTCTTGGATAATGTCCAAAAAACGCATTGTCAAACCTTCAAAAGTTATTAGACTGCAAATTTGCCCATAATTACTCATAGGTATCACAGCGATATTGTACTTCAGTTAATATAAAGAATGGTAGGCATCGGTTTTGTCTCCAGATTTTTCTGCTAACCTGACCATGAACGTGTATCTGCAGATTCTGTTCGATCCTGCATCTAGCACGACAATTTCCGTCGAAACCCCGCCTGATCTACTTAAGTGAACGATTTTGTCACTTGCTTTGTGTTTGTCTCTCTCTGTATTGTTTAAGATGTGAATTTTATTACTGTTAATAAATAACAGGTTACTTTTTTATGGATTGTGTTACTGCATGTGCTCATATTAATTGCTATTATGTTAATATACCACCTGCCCTACCTGTACGACTTTATACTTAAAATGTTGCGACAAGCTCTCGAAAGTGTGTTTGTAAACGTCAGTCTTCAAATCACGTAGGGTTGCCTCCATAAGCAGAATATTGAAGCCTGTACATATGAATTCAACTCATCACTTATTACTCGTAATTGATAGAAATTTTCAGCAGTTCGACGTTTGCCAGGCATGATTGCAACTTTCACATAAACACTGACAGTTTGGTAGATATTGTTTCACAGGAAAGTGGGTCGTTCTTTGGTTACTAATACTAATGCTAATACTAATACTAGTGTCACTTTATTCAGAATCCACGATAACGTTGAAATTGCGTTGCTTATAAGCCGCTTCTGCTTGAGTAGAAACAGTAGATAGAATATTGACAGTCATTATTTGTAGCTCTAGTGTTTGTCTGAAAACATTCAATAAAAATTTTGTGGGGACGATATGCACACTTTTGTTAGTAACGTGAAACAGTTGATTGCCATTCTGTTGTGGTGGGATTCGAAAAGAGAGAGAAGTTTTGGCGATGAGTAAGAATGTCCAGTAGATAAGCTAACGGTGTGGATGCAACAGTAAATAGTGCAACCTTTCGATCATCACGTGAACTACACTAACTGGACAGAGTTTGTAGAGTGACCAAAGTCCACGGAGATGGCGGGCGGTCGGTGTGTCGTTGAGGGCAAAGTCAAATCCGTCACGAGGCACAAAAGTGAGTGTACACGCTACGCTGGCATTAGCCAATACGGGTTACTCAACCAAAGAAATAGCAAGCCAGGCTAGAACAAGTCCGCCAATAATGAACTCAAGCAGTCAATATTAACCCACGGCACAGTGGACGGAATGCCCACCTGCTAAAAAACGTAGTACAAGAGTTGCTTATAAAACTGGTGAGTTGTAAACCTTATTCACAACCGCCCAGTTGAGCACACAAATTTGTAGCTCATATTGTACAGCAGGCAGACCGGGGGTATCGCCGGGTCACTACAAAAAGGTCTGTTCAGCAACACGTGCAAAAAAGGAGCACGACAACGTGATGAGAGATGAGCTCAAATCAGCAAAAACATAAGCGTCTTGCAATTAGTCATTGTTCTGTTTTCTTGACGCCTCCTGCCCTTGGCCCACGTACGTGGCTACCAGAACACCTGGAAGAAGAAGGGAAAAAGCATGAGTTGTTTGGCATGCAGTTTGACTGGCGTTGTCGTAAAGTGTGGTTAAAACCGGCAGGAGCGCACAGGTTGCAATTGAATCGTGTAACATGGTGTGCTGTTATGCTGTTGAGGCCGTTTTGGTTTTCGTTTGTGTAAGTCGTGTGCACGGCTTACTGAGCCTTTGGCTCATGATTGTTTGTGTTGCTTCCTTTTATGGGGCTGTCTCTGGAACCCCCATTCTGGAAGAGCGCTGTCCTCCAGTGTCTCCGCGTTGTCCCAAAGTTGGTACGTGAGTGTTACGGACAACCACAGTAAAGACAGCCGGCTTGTATGTCACATTGTTATTGTTACAAGGTATACGCTAAAAAGCATCCGCAGGTAGTAAATGCCCACATGAGTAGATCGTTGATGTGAGTTTGTAATATGCTCTGAATGTTAATTGAGAGAATATTATGGAAAAAATGGAGTATTCCTATCCTGCTGTAGGAAGTGATTCTGTTTCAATACGTCGAAGATTTTTGTCAAGGACGTTAGATAACTGCGATATTCTGGTAAAGAAATACGTTCACGAAGTGGCTGAAATTGGTAATTTGGTTGATAAAAGGAGTCCTAACAATGAATGATGAACGCGCACAATGTAAATTGTAATTCATTTTTCTTTAACTTCTGTAGGTTTAAACGTCGAAGGCAATGCACTTTTTGAAGTGGATGCATCCAAGACCGCATGGTTAGTGATGTAATAACGTGCCTGGTGAGGGAGTTGCAGCCGCCTAGTGAAAAAAGGGCAGTGGGATATATCAGCATTATTTATTTATTCTGAATGGGAAATCAACTGGTCGATATTGCATCGATAACCATTCACGTTAACATGATCACCACAACATTCACAGGTCACCCCCATGTGAACAGTCTTCTTCCATCTTGGCCGGTTCGCACTACAGGATGGAACAAGGAGGAAGTCCGTCTAAGGTAAAGCCGCCTTGACTTTCTCTATGGACTGGTGCATAAAATCTATAGAAGCCTTAAAAATACGGCTTCCTGTTTTGGGATTTACATTCTGCAGTTTAACCAACCCCTGATGCAGCACTTTGTAATTCGGTTGAAGTGGATTAGTATTGGCGGCGGCTACCTCTCGGTGAAACATGCTGCTACTAGACAAATTGTATCCGGCAAGTCAGCATCGATGGGTTGGGAAGCAGCCTAGAACAAGTGCGGTTTTTACTGCTAACAGCCTACTGTATGGATAAAATTCTTTTTGAAGACGAACAGCGTATGAATGCATGGTAACCCTAAGGACCTGTAGAAACTGCACCCACAAGTGCCATCACTGATGGTCACTGTGCACCGTGTACCCTTATGGCTCACCCAAAGCTACCAGTTGATACTACATGAGATGCGATTAACTTGAGCCGGTCTAACCGTGTACACTGCAGTAGGGGAGCACGTTCACTGAGATGATTCGACACCAGTTGACTTGCAAACGTTGTTAACCAGGACGGTATATTTCTCAGGTACACGTTGACACCAACAGTCGGGGAAGAACCCAATTCCCCAATAATACTGCTTACATTTGCCTTTGGAAGGGCCTAATTCATTCTGCTCGAAGTGAACTTCATTGTCAGCACGGTCATACGCCACTTCACCCTTCACGTGCGTTCTCAAACTTGTGCCAATGTCTGGCACCCCGCCCTCGCACTTCGACTTTTACGAGCGTTCTCAGCCTGGAGCTAATTCCTGGCATTCCGCCCAAATGCATCACTGTACCGTCTGGATCATTGTCTGGTCCACTTCTGTCCTTGTTTTCTGATTGGTCACAAACCCTTTGTACGGTGTCTAGTTTGTGATCTTGTTGTCTTCAGTTTGAGTGACACAAAGTGGCTCTGTCCGGAGGCCTGTCTTTTCTCTGTGTTCATCCGTTAGCATTAGGTGGTTGAGTTGGCCCGGGAGATTCGTATTAATCTTGCATATTTTGCAGCCCATTGTTCAGAACCATTGAACCACTCATCTTTATTCCGTTGTCTGTTTACGCGTCCATAGGCCGTATACCGATTTACAACACTAACCATCTCACGGTGATCCAAACCATGGATGCACTAGCTGCGTGTAA